>VDFB02041638.1:0-87323 GCA_007258455.2 Sequoia sempervirens
AATTCCTCAAATCTTTCCTAGGTGCACTTTGATTCAGTCTTTCTCTTTTTGTTTTGCATGTTATTCATTCTTAGTTCATTGTTTGCATATCACATTATGTTTTCCAACATAGCCTAAATCTTATTTTTGCATTCATAATTAGTCATATAGATCACTTAATTGCATTTAGTTCTCTTCATTTAGCTTAAAAAACATCATATATAACATAATTTGAATGAACCCTTAAGCATTTTTGGCCCTACATCTCTCCTTTTAGGTGAAAAATCCTAGAAGAGCTAGAGAAGTGCATTGGAGCCAAAAATCTACGATTCATTTTGGTGAACCTACATTTTGAACACTTTGCATTTATAATCTCATTTTCATATTGCATCAAAATTCAATTAGCATATTGTTTTTTTTTTGCATTCTAGGACCTCTCATATTGCATTAGTGAAAGATTCATTTAGATTTCATTTTTTCATTGCATATCATTGAAAACACTAAAAATCTTCATTTTGCATCTTTAATTGCATTCTAAAAAGCATTAGAATCATTTTTAAATTTCTGAAAAATACAAAAATATATCATACTGGGACTCATTCGCCACCCTAGGTGAATCAGTCCCTTTACACTTTTACATAGTAGTTTCAGACATTTTCTAGCATTTTTCTGCATTACAGTCCTCTATAGTTACTGGATAAGTATCACTTCACTGATATTGATTTTTTCCCTATCATTCCTTAAAACACCAAATCCCATCATCATGCCACAATTGTAGAATTATTTATTCTCACTATCGCATTATCCTTTTCCATCACTCACATCAGCTCATTCTTTCCTTTACACTTTGTGGGGGCAAGAAATTGTTAGCCCTATCCTTGTAATGCATTTTTCTGTCTCTTAACTATTTTATTCCTTTTCTACTTATTTGCTTAAGATTGAGAAACCAATAACTTAGTTAATGGTTGGCTTACATTTGCATTACTTGCTCCTTTTTCATTTTTCTTGTATGTGTGTATTATGTTCCCCTATATTGCGTGTTCAATGTTTTCTCTCTCATCATACACTTCTTCTATTTTTACGTCTCTTCTATATTTCGTTCCTTGTCTTTTTCATTTTTGTTTTGTGTTTTCCTTTTGGGGATGACACAAAGCATAGAGACACCCTATGTCTCTTCCATGTTGACCCAAAAGGTCCTTGCCTTTTCACCTTTTTTTTGTGTTTTCCTTTTGGGGATGACACAAAGCATAGAGATGCCCTATGTCTCTTCCATGTGGACCCAAAAGTTCCTTTTCTTTTTAACTTTTGTTTTGTGTTTTCATTTTGGGGATGACACAAAGAGTTGAGAAGCCCTATGTCTCTTCCATATTGACCCAATCAGTCCCTTTTCCTTTTTACTTTGTCTTTTCTTGCGCTTTTCCTTTTGGGGATGATGAAAGGAATTAAGACTGAAATGTATCCTTCATGTTGACCCCAAAGGTTTTTTTTTCCTTTTCTTTCACCTTTTCATTTTCATTTTTCTTGTATTTTCCTTTTGGGGATGATGCAAAGCGTTGAGACCACAATGTCTCTTCTATGTTGACCCAAAACAAACTTTATTTTCCTTTTGTTTTTTCCCCCTTTGTGTTATTCTTCCTGGTTTATGTGCTTTGGGGAATGCTGACAGTTCTGAGCTCCTTACAAAAATTTGCAGCAACAAACATATTGACCCCAAAACCATAGATCCCTTATGTGTTTGGTGTGTTCTTTTTTGGGGGGAAACCTCCTTTTTATTTTGTTTTCCTTTTCATGTACATGATGCAACCTTACTTCGAAACATATGACTTGGCATAGGGGATTTTTGAGTTGGCTCTCATTTCTGGTTTTCCTTTTAAAATTTTCCTTTGCCAATTTAAAGTAATTTCTCATAGAACAATGTGTAGAAATTCCTTTAAAGTAGGGGGCATACATTACCATATTTCTTTTGCATTTTTGGTTCTTAGTGTATCCTTGTTGTTTATATGATGCATTTGTCACTTTGTGGATGACATTGGGTTTGACGTCCTTCATAAGTGTGATCTATCTTAGCTTATTACATTCCTCTTGGTGGCTTGATCTGACACACTGCATCCCCTAAGTAGTGAATATATTATTCTTTGATTTTTCCTCTCTTGGATACATTAGAAAAAATATTCCCTAAGTTATTGACCTCACATGAACTTAACAAGACTTATTTGAACATCTTTTGCATTTACATTTTTGCATTTTCACATTTTACATCTTTACCACCTTGCATAATGCAACTTGTATTCTTGTGGTATACTTGATTTTGTTCATGAGTTATAAGAATATGAAGCTTTTCTTGTCTCATGAATCATGAACCAACATTTTCCTTTGTGGCACCTTGTTAAAATTATCAGGAGGTATAACTTTGATATGGTTGAGTGGAAAGCCCACTCATCGGCACGACTTTTCCCATAGAAACCTATGTGTTTGTGAGTGAATACCAACTAGCGTATGTATCTTACCTTTTGGGCCTTCTCACCCAGTGGACCACCATGAGTTCTGTGACCCCAAAATGAGTACGCACATTCTCTTTTTCTCACAACTAGCCTAGATCTAATCCACAACTAGTTGGACAAACGATCAAAGCTTTATTTGATTCTATCTTTTCAACACGTGTGTGTTCCTTTGTTCTTATGCTTAGTTTTCCATGGTATCTTCATCTTGGGGGCTTGATCATCCCTCTTGATCATTGTTACTCCATCTTGCTAACATAAGTGCATTTGAACCCTCCTCTCAATGTTCATGGCTATTTTAGTGTGATTTTGAAGTAAGTTCATCATCTCACTAAAGTGGGGGCTAAATGTGTCATAGAAAAATGGACCCTTGTCATTTTCATGGCCTTTTAGGTCTTGTTTCATGATGTTTGGTCTTTTTTGCTTTGATTTTATATTGTAATCTAGCTTGAACATTCATACTTATGTACTAAAATTCAAATATTTATGTCTTGTGAAGGTGTTGTGAAGTGTTGTAAAACATTTCTACACTCTTCTAAACTCTATTCATTACAATTCACCTAAAAATCACATTTTCATCATTAATCAAGTACTATTTTGAAGTGTTGTAAAGTCTTGCAACAAGATTTCACACTTCTCTAGGCATAACTTCACTATTTACACCTTTCTTATGCTTTATTTGACCCCTTTATGCCCATATAAGCCTTAATTAAGTGCATTTTTTAATGTAAGCACAAAAAACAACATTAAATACAAGATAATTCCTGACACCCATTTTTCAGGTCTTAGGTGGGACCCATTCACCATGGGTGGTGAATGAGTCATTCTTGATCATTTTTATTCCTTCTTGCTAACGTAAGTGCATTTGAACCCTCCTCTCGATGTTCATGGCTACTTTAGTGTGAGTTTGAAGCAAGTTCATCCTCTCACTAAAGTGGGGGCTAAATGTGTCATAGAAAAATGGTCGCTTGTCATTTTCATGGCCTTTTAGGTCTTGTTTCATGATGTTTGGTCTATTTTGCTTTGATTTTATATTGTAATGTGGCTTGAACATGCATACTTATGTACTAAAATTCAAATATTGACTTCTTGTGAAGGTGTTGTGAAGTGTTGTAAAACATTTCTACACTCTTCTAGACTCTATTCATTACAATTCACCTAAAAATCACCTTTTCATCCTTAATCAAGTCCTATTTTTAAGTCTTGTAAAGTCTTGTAACAATATTTCATGCTTTTCTAGGCATAACTTCACAATTTACACCTTTCTTATGCTTTATTTGACCCCTTTATGCCCTTATAAGCCTTAATTAAGTGCATTTTTTAATGTAAGCCTGACAAACAACATTAAATACAAGATAATTCCTAACACCCATTTTCAAGTCTTAGGTGGGACCCATTCACCATGGGTGGCGATTGAGTCCCCCTTGGCTCCAAATTCAAAATATTTTAAATTTCCCTTTAGGTTTTTATTCAAAATCACTTGATGTCGGCCTATGATGAGGTATTAATGGGTTACTAAGGCACAAGAATGTATAAATAATCATTTTTACATAGATTTCAACACCCATTCATTCAAGCATTCAATCACACATCACATTCAAGCATTCAGGCATCTTACAATATCAAATCAAGCACTATTCAAGCATTTTGGAGCATCCATTGATATAATTTCAGATTTTCATCAACAAGGGTTGGGTAAGTTGATAGAATTTGCATGTTATTTATTTATCATTCTCTTGTATTTCATTATTTTATTAAGGGTTTAATTAGCAAAGTGGGGTTTGACCAAGAAAAACCCCTATTTACTAACCCTTAACCATTTTTCCCCTCTTGCATGTGTGTTTGCAGACCTAGGTATTCATATTTAACAAAAAATTAGGTGATTGAAGATTGGTCAACAAGTCAACTAGGTGTTTCAAGTCAAATAAATCATATTTCAAGCTTGGAGAAGGTTTTTTGTCTGTTTCCTACATAATTGACTTTGGCAACCTAACAAGCAGACATTTTTAGATTTGGTGTGTTAGAGTTGTCTCCTAATTTATTAGAATTTTGGGAGATGGATGATTCACCACTATTGGTGAATGAGGCCCACCTTAAGACCAAAAAACTAGGTTTTATAAGATTTCAGATCCCTATAGTCAGAAACTTACTTCCGACAGTTTTTCACCAGTAGCAAAACTAATTCGCCACCCTAGGTGAATGAGTCCCACTGTTGATTTTTTAGTAATTTGAAATAGCATTCATACAATTCTAGATTCCTTAAATCTTGCCTAGGTACACTTTGATTCAGCCTTTCTCTTTTTGTTTTGCATGTTATTCATTCTTAGTTCATTATTTGCATATCACATTGTGTTTTCCAACATAGCCTAAATCTTAGTTTTGAATTCATAATCAGTCATATAGATCACTTAATTGCATGTAATTCTCTTCCTTTAGCTTAAACAACATCATAATTAACATAATTTGAATGAACCCTTTAGCATTTTTGGCCCTAGATCTCTCCGTTTAGGTGAAAAACCCTAGAAGAGCTAGGGAAGTGCATTGGAGCCAAAAATCTATGGTTCATGGATGTGACATTCTTTATGAGTGTTTCCTCCTATTTCCATGCTACTGCCAACTCATATCTTAGTTGCTACACCTAAGGATGTTAGAGATCAGTGGGTGTTGTCCTCAAACCTCCAATTGCATCCTAAGGTCATTAACCTAGCTCTATATAGCATCATATGCCTTCTCAACACTCTCAACTTGTGTCATGGCCTTGTCTCTTAGTGAGTGTGGAGAGGATCTTTGCATGGGCCTTCAATCTTGTTGCCATGTCATAGTTGATAGCTTTGTAGTGCATTGTACTGACTCCACCAAGTTCTCCTCATAGGCCATCCTCAAATTCACTACAAGATCAAATAGTTGGGCATGATGCCTACAGTGGGTGGCATATAAGCATTTATAAACTACCCTCATATTTGGATAGTTAGGACCATCTCTAAGATTCATTGACTAAGAATTCAAACCACTCCTGGTTGAACATTGCAACCACAAAGGCAATGGACAATATCAACACCACATCATCAAAACATATATACATATATGAGCATGATCAAAATAACTAGAATGAAATAATATATAACAAATCAACTTTGTACTTTGGTCTCTAGCTTGCCAGTGTGGATCTAGGGGTACAACACTATTGCTAGACGTGATTTTCAACAATGTAGCAACCATCGAAGGTTGCATGACTAATAAGATGCTAGGTAGTATGAACAAGACTATAGGAGCACATATAGGTGATGTTACATAGTGCCACCACCTTGGTCTCTCCTCTTCTCCGCCTGTCACCAGCTCATCCTCCTCTTTGCAACTACTGTTTACCTCACCCTTAGACCCCTAAGCACCAGTGTCACCTATGGGGGCATCTATTAGGAAGACTCATGTAGGAATTGTTGTTAGCCACTGATTGGAAAATAAAACTAACATGCCATTATCATCGGTCACTAGGGCCTTGAAAAGGTCATCATCCTCCCCATCATCACTATTGAGTATGAAGTAAAAAATGGTAGGCTAAGGAAGATCCCTTGCTTAGGTTGCACTCCTGTGTGAACATATATACATGGGAACTACTAGTGGAATGGCCTATACTTGTTTGAGTTATCTTATAACCTGGTGCCATTAATATGGTACAATAATATATTTTGACTGATTGGGTAGGAGTCTATCTCATTTCATCCTTTGTAGTTGTCTCTTGTTTAATGACCATGTCCCTACATGCATATATGACCTCCCATGGATGATGTTGCTCTTCAATCTACCAAATGTCTTCCACAAAAAAGAAGGCTTCCAAAGCACTAGTCATGAACCAATTGGTATGCATGTGCATGAGGGTGACCCTGCCTTCTTCCTTGGGGATACCTGATTGACCATGTGTAGGTGATGTGCTTGAATTCCCACACCTATAGAAGTGTGTAGGTGGTGATGCTATTATAATCATAATGTACACGATGCTTGAGGTCATGGTACAAGTGAGCAAGCATGCTCCAACCCTTGGCATAGATGGTCCTCCTCTACTCCATCACCTAAATGCAACAGACAAGGCTCTCACGGTGTGAGAACCTCACCCATCAATGGTGACATCTAGTGCCATAAACACAATCATGATGTGAAGTACTAGCAACACTATCACATGACCTTGCTCTAGCCACCTCCTAAATATGTCCAATTGTGTCCTTATAAATGACATGACTGATGGAGTACTACTATGCCACCTACATGTCTTGGGTTGAACACCCCTGGGTATGTGTAGGATCATGATGGGCCAAAAACTGGCGATATGATAGATATGTGTAGGGTATGTGGCTAATGACCATTTTTTTTTTACCCAAAATTGATGAAACGAAAAGGGTTTTTAAAGGAGATTCTTAACTTTCCACCAATATAAATTATGCTTTACTTTGAATTTAATAAATAACTATTATTCATTTTCTATTTGAATTATGACTAAAGTCCTAATTGATAGGTTGATTGAAAAACATCTATAGCTTTCAAATGGTATCACATTTTTTGAATTAGATGAAAGCATCACATTCTATGCTTCACATACTATAGGATTAAAAAAGAATTTCATGAAGTTTTGACCAAGTTATGGTGGTTAGACATCGAGTTTTTATATTTTTTAAAAGTTGTAATAAAAATTCATAATTGATTATTTACTTGGAAAAAAATTACAAAAAAATATGCATCACATCAGGATTTAAGTCCTCTACTTATATCTAAAGTCTTATAAAAAAATATTATCATTTTATTGTGGTTAGGGTGGTTAGAAAAATACTTACTTATTTTTTCCCTAAAATTTAAGTGCTACTGCATTCAAATTTCAATTTTTCACTAATTAGATTTAAAAAAAAAAAACCTAGTAGTTTAGAAACTACATTCAATTTGCTATATATTCTATTCTTATATATTTTTGAAATAATATAGATAACTTATTCATTTTTTTACGTCAAGCTGCCTAACTTTGATCTTTTTGAAATTTTCACCACTTAGGGGCATGCTTTTTCCATGATGATCTTGCACATAACCCCCTCCTCATAAACCACTCACTCTCCTTAGATGGGAAGTCAGAGGATGCATTAGAAATCCTCAAGCATGATGATCATCTACTTTTTTAAGAGATGAAATGATGATGTGTCCATGGGGACCTCTCCATAAGCACCATAAGCATTGATATGTGAAAGCAGATCTTTGGCATGGTGCATGCCCACCACAACTCGACCAATTGCAACAACCCATAATAATTGGTGGTGATATCCTAATTGTGACTCCTCAATAGTGTTATAATGAAACCTCCACTATTCTCACACATATCAAGAAAATGGTACAAAAATATAAAACACCATATCAAGCAAATCAACTTTCTATTCTACATCATCTAAAATTTCCTTTCTCTACCTCTAATACAACATGTCACATATATGTCTACGTGGAATGTTTATTTCTAAGACCCAATCAATTGATTAAAACATGTAGATTAGATACTAGCACAAATGATAGATTCCAACGCGCCAATTGGGTGTCAATACACCCATTGGACACTATCATTGTATTTGGACGTCTACACTACTCATGATTTTTCTAATGGTAAAATACACACAAAACTGAAAGGATACAAAACTGAAAGGATAGGTAAAAAAATTCTTGTACCTCATCTAGTGGCTTTCCTCTCTCCATTTTGGTCCATAGATTTTTGATCCTCTGTAGTAAGAAGTCTCTTCTTTGAGACATTTTACTAAAAAATCTCAAAAATTCAACAAAATCATTGCAATGAATAGTTAAAATTACCTCCCACGAGCCTAAACTAGGCATATATAGACCAAATTTATCCGTTTTCATGATAAAATTTTCCATTTCTCACCTTCATATTTTTACCCACCTAGCTAGGGGAAAAAATAGGAGGGGATGTATACTCACTTCATCAAATTTTTTCTTCTAACCCATTGAAAACTTTCTTAAGAATTCTTCTCATCTTGGTTATAGTTTCCTTCGATTTTGACAATGACCCAATTATGAGTTTTGCACAACTTAGTTTCACATTAGATGTTGTAGTTTCTCACGAAGCTCAAATGTTGGGGGCATCTTTAGTATTTTCTTGTTCAATCTTTGCAACCTCTACAATATTCATTTTTGTAAAATTGTCAAAATTAGCATTTATTCTTCTTAGCTACTTTAGTGTAGCTATTTTTTTTCCCAAAAATTAGCTCACTAAAGTGGGAGAAAATATAGTATCATAAACTTTCACCCTATAGAAATTTTACACTTGCACATTTAGGTCAACTACATTTATGGAAAAAATCTATAAGTTGAAATTTCATGATTGTGACTTCATAGGAGACAACAATAAAGCACTAACATCTTGAATGCCTAACTTGTGTAAAGTTTTGAGTAAGACACTTGCATGATGCATAGTGATCTTTGTAAAGTGCTAGCATCCCTATTTTTTTTGAGATTTAAATGTGAATTTTCATGTCACTTGCCTATGACACACATCGTAGCAATAAGGAATCATGTCTAATGGCTCCTCCTGCCCATGCAACCTCACAAAATTTCATTTTCACACTCATTTTCATATCTCTTCACTCTCTTCTTTCCTTCTCTCTCTCTCATTCTTACAGTAAAGATCTACTAGATTTATATCTCAAGAAATAGTGAAGGCTTCTCCTGCATGCTACTACATCATGGCTATCAAGGAAAGAGGGGAGCCATAGGCTATTAATAATGCTCTCTTGTTATCTAATCTCATCCATTTTATATTTTATATTTGATTCATGATAGGGCTTATCTTCCTTGTGAGGTTTATTTCTATCACATTCCTTTTACATTTTAGGGGTTCTCATCCTTTATGTGGTTTATTTCTATTACATGTCTTTTACTTTATGCATTTTATCTATCTTGATCTTATTTGGCTATCCATGGAGGTGGAAAAACCAAAATGGGGGCTTGGACAAAGGTAAGCCTCAAAAAACCCCCCTACATTTTTCTCATTTTGTTTGGGTGCCGATGTACAAGTTTAGCAAGTTGTACATTTTGAATTCAGGACTCTTACTCTTTGTTTTATCTAAGATGATGGCATGGGGAAAAAAAATCCTCATGAAACACTTTCATCCATGGCCAAGAGCTAATCCTCTTGAGGGTATGATATGTAGCTTATGTACTTTCTATTTTTGTACATTAGAGATTTTAATTCTTTCCTTTGTTCCTATAATTAAGTGATTTTTTTATTCCTGTCATTTGCAACTTAATGTTAGTTAAATTAGATTGTAAAAATTAACATTATTTCAATTAGATTGTACAAATTAACATTATTTCAATTAGATTGTACAACTTAACATTAGTTCAATTAGATTGTATAAAAATTATTCATTCTTTATCCCGTCACTTGAGCTTTGATCTTTGAGGTAATTGAAGGTCATTTTCTCTTCAAGACCCGATCATCTTGAGGGTAGCAAATACCATCCTTTACAAAGTCAAGGAATTTTTAGTAATCACAAAACAAATAGATATGAAACATAAACAAAATTGAATAAAAACTTGATGCATTGCTAACTCGATGCTTGGCTGAAATAATGCTACTATAATTCAACTCTTGACTACTTTTTAGGATGCTCAATTGGTAAATTCAAAATTCTAGAATGTAAAATGGTGAAAAAAACTTGTATTTATATTCATTTATTTAATTTCTTGTAAATTAATTACCAATAGCCAACAAATGAATTGGAATGTTAAAATGTTAAAATGTTGACATTGACATATTTGAATTGGGGTTAAAATAGGCTAGAAAGGGGTGCTAGCACCCTAGTTCAAACCTATTTCGAGGCCTTAAGTATTAGTAAGTAAATATTAATCCATTTCCCAATTTGACTTTGATTTTCCCAATATTATCATAAAACAAGAAAATTAAAAGCATAAATATGTATAGGCACATAAGGGGGAGCTAAACCTAGTGTGTCAAGGGTGACAACTTATGATGCTATAGTTTCAAGTTTTGTATCTTGCATAGGTAAAACAATTTTTGTAGGTTCTTTTCTATGAAAAACCAAGTCTAAGGTTTGGTAGAATTTTAAAAATTAATATTACCTAATTTTATGATGAGAGACATATGAAGGCATAAATTAGGGATTTTAAGCATTCAAAGTAGTTGACAAATAAAATAAATTTAACACATCCTAGGAGGTAGAAGGTAGGAGAAAGTGTTGACATGATGGATATGCCAATGAAATGGTATAAGAATGTGTTTTTGGTTTATATTTTTTGAAGTACAAAGTGTATAAATGATTTAATTTTGTAAAGTAAACATATAATATTTGCTAATAAAACTAAAATAATTCAGACCTAATTCACTAAACAAAGAAAACCAAATTTGAAACTATGTAATTTAATCCAAATATTTTAAAAATGTGATCTAAATTGAATTTACCAAAGTGTTAAGTGTTTATTGAATAAGGATTATAAGTGCTTAATTTTTAAAATGAGACAAATGCATATCAATAGCAAGATATTCAAATAACCTAAAGTTTCATTAGATTAAAAAAAATATGCTATGTGAATAAAAAATATTACAAAATTGTAAGAAGCATCAAGTTCACTAAAATGTTAAGTGGAAAAGAGATCCAAGATTCAACAACTGAATTAGCTTAAATTTGATTTTCCCTTTGGATTAACATTGGGACACAAACCAACTAGGGTTTGAAAAATAACTAATTACCTCAAAGGAGAACCAATCTACTAGGGTTTGGTTCTTTTGTTGCAAAGAAGGAAAATTTGGTGTGTGATTTGATTAACTTAATTAACATAAACCATAGCTATGAAAATGTAAATGATCACAAAAATGAAAATGAAAAATTATAGAAATTGACAAAAATCTAAATTATACACAAAAAGTGGAACTTGTGATAGAAAAATTAGCCAAAAATGCAAGGATAGGGGCATATGACACCCTAGTTTGTGTGGGGTATGTGCAGGATCATGATGGGCCAAAAAGTGGTGATATGATGGGTATGTGTAAGGTATGTGGCTAGTGACTTTATTTTTACCGAAAATTGATGAAATGAAAAGGGTTTTTAAAGGATATTCTCAGCTTTCCACAAATATAAATTATGCTTTACTTTGAATTTAATAAATAATTATTATTCATTTTCTATTTGAATTATGACAAAAGTCCTGATTGATAGGTTGAATGAAAAACATCTATAGCTTTCAAATGGTATCACATTTTATGACTCCAAAACAAGTGTAACATTCTATGCTTCACATACTATAGGATTAAAAAAAAATTGAATTTCATGAAGTTTTAACCAAGTTAAGGTGGTTAGACATACGAGTTTTTATATTTTTTAAAGGTTGTAATAAAAAAATAATAATTAATTATTTGCTTGGAAAAAAATTACAAAAAAATATGCATCACATAAGAACATGAGTCCTCTACTTATATCTAAAATATTATAAAAAAATATTATCCATTTATTGTGGTTAGGGTGGTCAGACAAACACCTACTTGTTTTTTCCCTCAAATTCAAGTATTACTACATTGAAATTTCA
Source organism: Sequoia sempervirens (assembly GCA_007258455.2). NCBI lineage: Eukaryota > Viridiplantae > Streptophyta > Pinopsida > Cupressales > Cupressaceae > Sequoia > Sequoia sempervirens. The sequence goes on from VDFB02041638.1 coordinate 12,060, forward strand.
AATTTTCACCAAATATATATATTTTTTTAAATAAACCTAGTAGTTTAGAAACTAAATTCAATTTTATATAGATTCTATTCTTACATATTTTTGAAATAATATAGATAACTTATTCAAATTTTTATGTGAAGCTCCTTAACTCTGATTTTTTTTAATTTTTTCACTTCAGGGCATACTTTTTCCATGATGATCTTGCACATACCTGGTGTTTTGGGGTCCTCAAATACTATATGAATCAAGTAAAATCTAATCTTTTCTATTTTGTAACTTTTCTCTGATGGAAGTTTTATATTTTACCTATACACATGAAAAGCGGTGAAATATTGTGCTATATAGGGGCTTACCTAATTTAATACCCAGTCTTGGTGTTTCCACCTCCACAATAGAAAATGATCATGGTATAAATCATGTGCCCTTGTGGGGATAGAGGAAAATAAACAATAAATGACTATAATAAATGAATGACATAATACAAAGTTTCCTTGGGCATGAAAGCCTATAAAAGTGATGCCACGCCGTAAGTTGCCACAAAGAATTTATGAATAATGATTGATTTTCCTTAAATTCCTACAAGGGTTAGTCACATATCATAATAGATTATTGTAGCTATCATGTAGAGAAGATATTGTATTTATCTTTACTATTTGTACATAATAATTTCTCATAGTTCATAATAGAGAGTAGATGTTCAAATAAGAGGGAAAAAATGTTTATATATGCATCCTAATTGATATTTTTGGATATAGGCTAAATTGGGACCATTTTTAAATAATTAAAGTTTAAAAATAAAGTTGATAATAATTGAAATCACACTTTTAGGATTAGGATTCCCAACACCCTAGTATAGGTTTTTTTTTTCCCAAAATTCTAGGGATGTTGGGGAATTTAGTCTATTTTTTCAATATATCCTTGATATGAACAAATTCTTAATATAATTAATTATATATGTGAAATTAAAATCATAGTTTATTTATTTCATTTGGCATGGTATCTTTTGATTCAAACATGTGGATACTTGAGTAGTTTTGAGGGGCACACAACATGAGACCTTTTTCTCTCATCTCTCTTGAGAGATTTTATTCAATATTTTCTATTAGATTTGTTTCTTCATATGGGAGGAACATTGGTTTCCTGATTTTAGATCATCTTTAATAACTCTAGGTACAAATAGCTTTGGTATAGGAACTACTTCTTTGTGTGAGGATTTATTGTTTCCTTTTATTTCCAAAGGAGAGATCTTGATTGTACTTATGTGACTAAATTAGTACTTGGGAGGTGATGTTGAATCCTTCATTCTTGCATCATATATATGTATTATCTTTGTTCTCCTTGTAGAGGATTTCCCCATGAGGTTTCTCCTTTTCTCAAATTATGATATTTTTTTGTTCATGGGTACCTCATGAGAACTTGAAGTCAGGACCCATCCATGCATCTATCCATGCATTCAATCATTAAAAATTTAGTTTCTTCCTAACTTACACTTAATAAAAGGTGTTAGAGTAAAAAGTAATTACCTAATTAATGATTATGAGGTCCCCTTTTACAAAAGTATAATTAAACTAATTGAGTTGTATTTATTTTGTCTCAAGTAATATAATTAATGACACACTACATGATCTAATTTAATCCTCACCTAGAGTTTCATTTAATATTCTTTATCTTTATCAAGGATAATTTATTATGTATTATAATTATTTATTTATTATATGGACCAATAATATTCTTAGACTCTCATAGTAAATTAATTTATAACTTTTATGATAAATACTTTGATTCCAAATAATTTCAAATAACCATAAAATTCAAATATCAAATCAACAATAATTAAAAAAAATATATATAACATAAAAATTATTATAAAACAACATAAATTGAATTCATAAGATGAAATTTCCTTTTTATAAAACCATCTATAAAAATATACCAACATAACAATATTGTTCAACAATATGGAGGTTGTTTCTAAGTTCTGGGTTGAAGGATAACGTTGTGTTTAATGAGAAAAAATGATGTTGCGACAAGAGGTAAGGGGGAGGGTCTATAGGATAATGTTGTGGTTATGGAGGCCAAGGAAAAGCCTAGAAGGGCTTCCAAGCATATTGCTAAGTTGAAAAATTAGTTGACGAAAGATGTTTTAAAGGATGCCACAGACCATTGCAAGGAGAAGGGTGTAGAGGAGAAGGCTGCTGAAATTGATGACTCCTGGTTTGAAAGACACTGAGTGTGGAACCCTCTAGTGAGAAGTCTATGCAAGAGGGGGAGGAGTTAATCTAGGGCACAGAGCTAGAACCTCTTAAGGTAAACTTGATGTCGGAGATTTTTCCTACCTAAATAATGATACCACCTCAATGTTCGAGCTCCTTGGCATGGCATGTGGGGGCCATTGGCACTTTCAAGCTAGCGAAGTGGATTCTATAGGAATTCAACAAGGTGAATATCAAGATTAGGGGTTTGAAGGAAAATGTGTAGAACATTCCGAACGGATCTTCCTCGAGACATTTTGATTGATAGAATTATGAATCTAGAGTGTTCTTTTCCCAAATTCAAGTCCTTATGTGAGTATTTTCTCTCTAAATTGGAGGCTAAGGTTTTGGAAACTAATCACGGACATCAAGAAACTACTACATGCCTACCACATTTCTATTAAGAATAGTGTTGATTCCTTGGAGGTCTGTTTCGCAAGATAAGTAGAGTTAAGAGAAGACTAGGTCTACTTTTTTGAGGTGATGGAGAAGGACTAGGATTCAAAAGGAAAAGCCAAAAAGGTTGGGGGTATACAATGTGAAGGATCATCATGGAAAAAATAGGCCCTTAAGTGGCAAAAATTAGAAAAATCGAGTTAGGCAACTTGACATAAAAATTTGAATAAGTTATCTATATTATTTCAAAAATATGTTAGAATAGAATCTATAGCAAATTGAATTTAGTTTCTAAAATACTAGGTTTATTTAAAAAAAAATCTATTTGGTGAAAATTTGAAATTTCAATGTAGTAGTACTTAAATTTTAGGAAAAAATAAGTAGGTGTGCTAACCACCCTAACCACAATAAAATGATAATATTTTTTATAAGATTTTAGAATAAGTAGAGGACTCATCTATGGATGTGATGCATATTTTTTGTAATTTTTTCCAAGTAAATAATTAATTATAAATTTTTTATTAAAATTTTTAAAAAATATAAAAACTCATATGTCTAACCACCTTAACTTGGTCAAAACTTCATGAAATTCAATTTTTCTTTTTTAAATACTATAGTATGTGAAGCATAGAATGTGATGCACATTTTGGATTAAAAAAATGTGATATTGTTTGAAATATATAGATGTTTTTCAATCAACCTATCAATCAAGACTATAATCATAATTCAAATAGAAAATGAATAATAATTATTTATTAAATTCAAAGTAGAGCATAATTTATATTGGTGGAAAGCTGAGAATATCCTTTAAAATCCCTTTTCATTTCATCAATTTTGGGTAAAAAAAATGTCCTCAGCCACATACCCTACAAATACCCATCATATCACCACTTTTTGGCCCATCATGATCCTGCACATACCCTTGGAAAGGATGAAGTTAAAGGCCCTGCTACTACAGGGAAGGGTAACCTAAGGAAATCCTTTGAGGAGGAGAAAAAAAACTATTGGATATGATCAAACTTCATAGGAACCAAGAACTTGAGGTGGCTAATACCTTAAGGACCATGAATTAGTGTCCATTTTTGTGTTTTGATTTGTCATTTTCCTTGTTGTTGGTTGTTGGTTATTGTTTGTCATTTTCATACTTTTTCGATGTTGGCTACTGCTGATGGTTTAATGTTTTTATCTTTAAGTAGTATTTTGTATGTTTAATTGTAAAAGGGTTTTGGGTCCCTTCAAAAGAAAATTCTCCAAAATAATCAAAACATAACAATCTTGTTTGAGTAAATAGGTCATAACCTGATAATTAATTAATCATTAATTAATTATTAGATATATTTTACTTTAATTACTTAATCTAAACTTAGGAGTTTCTTTTTATATTAGATTTAGCTAAATATATGACAAGTTGTCTCATTGCATGAGATTCAAAAACTTGTTTCAATCTAATCAAATGATCATCTAGGGTTTGATTTTTATTCTTTTATAAGCATTCACCTTCATTGTAATCATTTAATTTAGTTTATTACATCAATAAAAAAATTCTTAGGTTGTTTTGCACACAATCATGCTTAGATCTTTCTTTTGTGATAGGATAATTATTTGTAGATGATTTTTGGGAACTGTGGGATTCGATCATCAACTTCAACATGGTATCAGAGTACTAGATCTATGACTTCCTATTCAAATTTTGAGAGATCTATTCTTGAGGGAAATAGTGGCTCATCCTAGGACAAAATGACAATCACCCTTTGATCTAAAATGACCAAAAACCCTAAGATCACATGTCATTTTTTCAAATTAGGAAAAATTGCAAAAAAATATTTTCTTTCGCTTGCATAGATCTAGAGGTGAAATCCATATGACCACTTCTTAACCTACGCTCAACCTATGTAGGAAGGCATACACATAGGTACATGATACACATTAATTTCTACTTTTTAAATTTTATTTTTTTAGAGAATCAAAAAATAAAATAGTTTGTAAGAGTAACATAATAAAAAAGGAAACAGGCTATAATACATCTAACTTCATGTTGTCACATGAAATTACACCCTAATAAACATAGGTTCAACATTCCAATGACATAATGGAAATGACCTCAAGGTGTGGAACCTTACAAAATGAGGTCAATTCTTCATAGAAGGTTGACTTCCTCCTCTAATCTAAGTGCAGATGTGTTAGTCTAACCTATCACATGGAATCCTACCACTACCCTACTCTAACAACTGGGTATGTGTAGGATCATCATGGAAAAAAATGCCCTTAAGTGACAAAAAATTTAGAAAAACCAGAGTTAGGCAACTTGACGTAAAAATTTGAATAACTTATCTATATTATTTCAAAAATATTTAAAATATATTTTGTAGAAAATTGAATGTAGTTTCTCAACTACTAGGTTTATTTAAAAAATAAATAAATCTATTTCGTGAAAATTTGAAATTTCAATGCAATAGGACTTAAATTTCAAGGAAAAAATAAGTAGGTGTCTGTCTGACCACCCTAACCACAATAAAATGATAATATTTTTTTATAATATTTTGGATATAAGTAGAGGACTCATATACTGATGTGATGCATATTTTTTTGTAGTTTTTTTTCAAGTAAATAATTAATTATGAATTATTTATTACAAATTTAAAAAAATATAAAAACTTGTATGTTTGACCACCTTAACTTGGTCAAAACTTCATGAAATTTAATTTAATTTTTTTTAATCCTATAATATGCAAATCATGGAATGTGATGCATGTTTTGGATTCAAAAAATGTGATATTGTTTGAAATCTATACATGTTTTTCAATTAGCCTATCAATCAGGACTTTAGTCGTAATTCAAATAGAAAATGAATAATAATTATTTAATAAATTCAAAGTAAAGCATAATTTATATTGGTGGAAAGCTGAGAATCTCCTTTAAAAACCCTTTTTGTTTCATCAATTTTGGGTAAAAAATTTTTTATCAACCACATGGGCCATCATATCACTTACATATTGCCACTTTTTGGCCCATCATGATCCTGCACATACCCAACTCATGGGGGAAAATAGAGTGAAAAAATGTTGGAATCAAGGAACACTTAGAGGGGGTGTGAAAAAGTGTTTTGCAATTTTTAGCTTTATTAATCTGATCTTTAAAGCACTTATAACATTCAACAAAAAGAAATATGCGTGAACATAAAGCACTTATAATCTTACAAAATGAGGTCAATTCTTCAGAGAAGGTTGACTTCCTCCTCTAATCTAAGTGCAAATGTGTTAGTCTAACCTAGCACATGGAACCCTACTACTACCCTACTCTAACAACTCATGGGGGAAAATAGAGTGAAAAAATGTTGGAATCAAGGAATACTGAGAGGGGTGGTGAATCAGTGTTCTGCAATTTTTAGCTTTATTAATCTGATATTCAAAGCACTTATAACATTCAACCAAAAGAAATATGCATGAACACAAAGCACTTATAACCTTACAAAATGAGGTCAATTTTTCAGAGAAGATTGACTTCCTCCTCTAATCTAAGTGCAGGTGTGTTAGTCTAACCTAACACATGGAACCCTACCACTACCTTACTCTAACAACTCATGGGGGAAAATAGAGTGAAAAAACGTTGGAATCAAGGAACACTGAGAGGGGGGGTGAATCAGTGTTCTGCAATTTTTAGCTTTATTAATCTGATCTTTAAAGCACTTATAACATTCAACCAAAATAAATATGCATGAACATAAAGCACTTATAACCTTACAAAATGAGGTCAATTCTTCAGAGAAGGTTGACTTCCTCCTCTAATCTAAGTGCGGATGTGTTAGTCTAACCTAGCACATGGAACCCTACCACTACCCTACTCTAACAATTCATGGGGGAAAATAAAGTGAAAAAATGTTGGAATCAAAGAACACTGAGAGGGGGGTGAATTGGTGTTCTGTAATTTTTAGCTTTATTAATCTGATCTTTAACACACTTATAATATTCAACCAAAAGAAATATGCATAAACATAAAGCAAGCAACCACAACACCATAACACAAGGATTTTAACATGGAAACCCTATTAGGGGAAAAACCATAGTGGAGGTCAATCTACAATATGATATGAGTATACTCAAAAATATGTTTACAAAATGTGAATGCACTTGCATTCAGGCACACTACCTAGAGCTCACTACTAAAAAAAAAAAAGGCTCACATCCTTACAATCAATGTCAAAAGACAACTGGAGTGGTGAACAATGAAATAACATCTACAAACGCCTCAGAATAGTTCTGGTTAAGCACATTAATCAATTATTTCTTGACCATTTGTCTGATTCTACACTTTTTCTCTGCTTGCTTTAACTCGCATCATAAATCCTTTTATGCACAAATGAAACTGTGCATAATCACTCTACAACCCTTTTGAAATTCACAACATACATCAATACACTTTTTACATATATCAAAAAGCTATAATCGATCATTTATATATATCCACAACTAAATATTTAATTGCTACATGTCAACTCCAACAAAATATGAAAATATTTACAAACTATCAGCTCAATCCATAATTAATTCTCAATGCGCACCAACCAAAGTTAGTCACAACATAGTGAGAACCCAAATCAACATGCTCGAACACAAAATTACTTAAATGATTTCTCCTTGAATATCTACAACAGAGCTACATTCACTTAGTCGGCCTTTTGCATTGATAAGCAAAAAATTAATCAATCGGATCTCCTAACTTGCACAAAAATTGATACGAGGCTCTATGATTCAAGAATAAAAAAGATAATATACCAAAAAACCTTCCCTAAGATCCACAACTCAAAATGATAACATAAAATTGCATGTGAATTGATGAACACAATTCTGTTGGACGCTATGTTCTCACTTGACAATTAATCACTGATATTCAATTTGACTTCTGGTATGATCAAATACTCACATGTGGATCGAATCACTAACAAGGGTTTCCATCAATGACAACACCAAATAACTTGTATAGTGTCTCTTACCAACAATCTCCCCCTTTGGCATTGATGGAAACACTTAGTGAAAAATGACTAAGTGTTGGATTATTACAAACATCAATTACACTGCCAACCTTCAAAAATTCAAAAAGACAACTCCCCTTGAGATGATTATAACATTTTTCACCATCCCACTCTCCCTCTTTGAAATCAATGGAAAAGACAGGAATCCACATACCAAAAATAAATAAAAATTTCCATGAACAAACTGCATATGTACAAACATGCTTCTACAACTTACATAAACTTGAATATATCTGCAAAATTATTCTTCAACAAGCTCAAACTAGTGTCCCAACCCTTCTTGAGACTCTCCAAGATAGTCATGTGACCAAAAAATAAGTAATATTGCATCTCTACTAATTCAAGGTTTTTCGGATCACTGACTGCCACAACATCTTGTGCTTGGGTATGTGCAGGATCATGATGGGCCAAAAAGCGGCAATATTATGGGTATGTGGCTGACGATTATTTTTTTACCCAAAAATGATGTAACGAAAAGGGTTTTAAAAGATATTCTAAAATTTCCACTAATATAAATTATGCTTTACTTTGAATTTAATAAGTAATTATTATTCATTTTCTATTTGAATTATGACTAAAATCCTGATTGATAGGCTGATTGAAAAACATCTATAGCTTTCAAACAATATCACACTTTTTTAATCCAAAACATGTGTCACATTCTATGCTTTGCATACTATAGGATTACAAAAAAAAATAAAAAAAATCATGAAGTTTTGACCAAGTTAAGGTGGTCGGACATACGAGTTTTATATTTTTAAAAGTTATAATAAAATTCATAATTAATTATTTAATTGGAAAAAATTACAAAAAATATGCATCACATCAGGGCATGAGTCCTCTACTTATATCTAAAATATTATAAAATAATATTATCATCTTATTATAGTTAGGGTGGTTAGACAGACACCTACTTCTTATTTTTTCCCTGAAATTTAAGTACTACTGCATTGCAATTTAAAATTTTCACCAAATAGATTTTTATTTCTTTTAAACAAACCTAGTAGTTTAGAAACTACATTGAATTTTCTACATATTCTATTCTTACATATTTTTGAAATAATATAGATATCTTATTCAAATTTTTTACGTCAAGTTTCCTAACTCTGATTTTTCTAAATTTTTTGCCACTTAAGGGCCTATTTTTTCCATGATGATCCTACACATACCCACTTCCTTCAATGCACTCAACATTGTTTCCATCTTAGGACCAATTAGTCCTCTAAGCTCACAAACCCTTTCAACAATGTTACCTTCTTCATGCTTCAAACTTTTGATCTTGTCAAGCAGGGATATGACTTGAACTTCTTGCTTTCCAATAGAAATGGTTAGAGGATCAAATGATTGAGTGATATCTGTTAACTGTTTCTCACATTCTTTCATTTTCTTTTGAATGTCCTTAGTAAACTTAGATAAATATAGACATGACTTATAAATGTTACCACCTTTAGAAAAAGCACTTTGAATATTCTTTACACAAGTAGCTAATATAGATTTATCATTAACTATCATCCCTTTCAACCTACTGAACCTATTAGCATCAAACTCCTTCAGACCCTTATCCATAGCTAACTTCTCAAGTGACTCAAAGTGAGTACTTACATAATTAACAAGCTTCTTCAGCTTACCAGATGGAAAATCAGATGAATCCTTCACATTTGAAGGCATGATCTTCTCCAAAATATTGGATGCAACATTCAACAACTCACTATCTTCAATATGTGATTTTAGAATTTCTTCCCTTGCCTTGGCCTGTGTAAATGATGCAACTTTCAGTTTCTCAATGGGAGACAAAGTAGCCAAGTTGATAGGACCTCTAATCAATTCATGATCAAACTCTTCTTGTTTCTCTTCCAAAAATTCCTTCACTGCCTTAGCAGTGTTTTTTTCTTCCATAGGAATCTCCTTCACTTCATCCTTCTTCTCTCTAGTCACTAATTCTTGCATGGCTTCAGGAATCTCTTTTTCTTCAACTGATACTACTTTAGGAGCTTTAGTCTCCATAAGAATTTCAACATCATGTATATCTAGAGGATTTAGAGTGTCCTCAAATGCATCTTCTTTTCCCCCTTCTGCCACTGGACTAGATTAAACATCTTCATCATGCACTTATTTAGAAACAACATTGTATTTGTTGTTTAATAGAATTGCCTTGAGGATTTTCTCCATATACTTTTCAACTTCTTCAGTTTATCCAATCATCAGCTTGTTCACTCTTTTTTTTCTCTTAAAATCCCTTTTTGCTTCATTCAATATATTCTTCATTTCTTCTAATGACATCACTAGACACAAATCAACAAGTATCCATTCTCTCATTTTCTCTTCTTCTGTCCTTGCACTCACTCTTCTCATTTCTAAAACTTCATATAGACTTTTAGGTAACAAATACATTATTTCAATAAGAGTCATATTGAAATTATTCAATTACTTTATTGAGGCTTCCTAAAGAACTCTTTGACCAACAATGCCAAAGGTGTCATACCATTCACAAAGAGGCCTAAGATTACCATCCTTAATCAATGCCTTCTCCACTTCTTCTATAGACATACCCGATTTATCTATTTTCATCTTTTTCTTTCCTTTCTCTTCACCGAAGGGCTTGTCCTTAGAGAATTTTATTTCCTTTGTGCCCTTTTGCTTGATTTCTCTTATCTCTTCATCAGATTTAGTCTCTTCATCTTTAGAAACAACAACATAAACTCTTATTCTCTTGTCTTTCTTCCTTTTTCCTTCTCTCTTGGATGACTTGGCTTGAGCTTTCATAGAACTTGACTTCTTTGTAGGACCAGATGAGAGAGGAGAGCTTCTTGTAGATCTAGTTTGGGCAGAGGATGCTGCCGGAATAGAAAATTCAGTTCTAACTAGCTCTTTGGCTTCAAATTTTTGTCTCTTTCTTCTAGCTTCTCTCACAACTTCTACAGATATACCCATGCTCTCTGTAAAGGCTTCAAATTCCTTCCTTACCTTCCAGACTATCATAGGTTTCTTCAACTACTCATGTATTTGCATATCCTTTTCTTCATATGTTCCAAATCTCTCTTCTATCAGATCCTGAGGTTTATTCAACAGGTGTTGAGCATAGAGCTCCAAAATGTGTTTCTCAACCTCATAACCTAGAGGCATTATCCACATTATTCTAGGATCAGTAGCTTCCATCAAACATTGATCAATATCAACCATGAAGGAAATTGTATCCTTATACTTCTCAACAATAGAAGTAGGAATCCTTTTCCTGGCTTGCATTTCATTATGAAGGTTCTTGAAATAACCCCAAATTGTTGTTTTCTTGGATATACTATCACCAATGCTATATAACATGTCTCTAATATGAACATAGATACATGCTTATCACCTTTACAAAGCACTTTTCCAACTCCCAGAACTTCATTCATGAAATAAAACAATAAACACAATAGTAGATTATGATATTTTAAGGAATTCTTCTTATATTTTTTAATTTTCCAAGATTCTCCATTAATTGGCCTCTGAGTAACTCACATAGATTATACTCTGCATTCTCCTTCACCATATGATATGTTGCATAGATAGTTGTACTAGGTACAAAATTATCTCGACTAGAGTGATAGATCTTGTAACCGATGAAAATAGATGCAAATATAACATCCACTTCAACAATATCATCAATTGTCATAGCTCTTTTATCAAACACTAAACCAGTTGCATCAGTAACTATCTGATTCTTCACGAAATTCAAGATCGGCAACCCACCAAAGGAATTTAAACTAGTAACAATACTTATGGCTTCTTTTGTAATCTTAAAAGGTTGAGTCAACCAATTAAATTCAACATGAAATCAACTCAAAATATATTGAACCCACTCATTTTCTTCAAACATAAGAAATTTTACAATCTGCGTGAATTTCTTCTCCTCTAGAGTTTTAAATTTAGGTTTAACACATAAATCGTCTCCCACAATTCGATTGGAATACAAATTCAACAGCTATGAGCTCCCTAACACCTCAATATTTGCATGAATGTATGCCCTAATGTATTCAATATGCAATACGCCATACGAAATAGACGAAAATGCACCTAACGTCTCTATCTCAACATATTTGAAAGGATGCCACTTGAATTTTGGATGAGGTCTATCCTTGATATCAACTACCAATGAAGCAGCCATTTTCACAAATTCACAAGTTCACAAGTTTTCCCGATAAATACCTCTATGTCGGATAGGGGTTTGATCACCAAATTTCCTTCACATTGAATCTATGCCAAAATTTGCCAAAGTTCACTTCATAGTTCTCCAAACTTCTTCTTCTTAATGTGCAAAGTGACGAATGAAGAATACAAATGACCTTTTATCATTCACACACTTAACTTTTTGTTGCAATAAATTATTTTTCCCTAACTTATCTAAATACCTTGTTTCCATACTCTGTGAAGGATAACTCTTTTGCAAACCTTCAACTTTGCATAAATACTTTCTCCAACTATTCTAGTAGCATCTATAGTTGATCAATGCGATCACTGCACTCATCCATATCCCAGTACCAACTACCAGTAGAGGATTTGAAGAATTTTCTTGAGAACTTCCCCTAGGCTAGAGGCCTTAATCTAATTCTCATCTAGGAATTACTAGAAGAATTTCTAGACCCTGATTTTGGTGCTGACTCATTTATTGCAACAAAGGGATTCTTCTTCACCAATATCTTCTTCATTTGCTTCCTTATCTCATCTATAATAACCTTTCCTTTCCCCTTTTCATCCTTCTACATGTTTTTCCCTTGATTTATCGGACCCTTCCTGCTTCTACAGAATCTAGCAATGTGACTAGATTTTTTGCAATTGTAGCACACCACATTTCTTTGTCTAGACCAGTTGTTCCATTGATTTTCTCTTGATTTGCACTGGTTATCAATATGGCCAAATCCATTGCATGTATAAGATCTGACATCTCTATTGAAATTTTTTTTTGACATACTTACACATTCATTTGACTTATGACCATACCTATTGCAATTAAAGCATTGACCTGAGAATGATGGACCACTTGGATTCATTCTATTTCTACATTGAGTAGCCATATGACCAAACTTATTGCAAAGAAAACAATAACCATTGAACTTTTGAGCATTAGGTTGTCTTAACAAATACCTTACAACTTTGTTCATCTGATTTCCTTGCCTAAATCTCCTTTGATCAGATCCAATACTTTGTCCTTTCTCATATCCAAGACCTCACTTGTCACCTTCAGTCCTTTGAATTTTAATTAGTTCATCAAGCTTGGCTGAGATAATCTTGAAATTATCCTTGAATTCATTTGTAGTAGCAAGTTTATCTCTAAGATCAACAATCTACTTTTCAATCTCTTCTTCATTATTTCTGGATTGTTCCAGTTCAAGCTCCAACTAATTGAATCCATCAGTAATTCAGCTACATTCTTTAGATTTCTCTGTCAAGGATTGAGTAAGCTTCTCTTCATTCTTCTTTATGTCTTCAATCTCCTTGGTCATCCTCATCATAATAGATTTCATCTCATGCTTCAAGACAACATTATCTCTAGTAAGATTTTCACATTCCTCTATCTTTTCCTTCAAGGCTTGACTTAGGTATTTTCCCTCCATGCTCTTACTTTCTTTTTTCTTGATCTGATCACAAAGTTCCCTTCTCTTCTCCCTTGACTCAATTATTTTACCTTTCAATTATTGAATGAATTTCTTAGCATTCATGAGATTTTCTTGCAATTCCCAGACTTCAGATTTTGACTGATCAAGATCATCTAGGGCCACCAAAAGTTGTTGTTGAAGACTGCTTGAATCCATTGAATCACTTTCCCAAATATTCCCTAAGATTTTAAACTTCTTTCGAGGAACTAGGATCTTATACCAATTGTTGGAATCAAGGAACACTAAGAGGGGGGGTGAATTAGTTTTCTACAATTTTTAGCTTTATTAATCCGATCTTTAAAGCACTTATGGGTATGTGCAAGATCATCATGGAAAAAAAAGGCCCTTAAGTGGCAAAAAATTCAGAAAAATCAGAGTTAGGAAACTTGACGTAAAATTTTGAATAAGTTATCTATATTATTTCAAAAATATGTAACAATAGAATTTGTAGCAAATTAAATATAGTTTCTAAACTACTAGGTTTGTTTTAAAAAATAAAAATCTATTTGGTGAAAATTTGAAATTTAAATGCAGTAGTACTTAAATTTTGGAGAAAAAATAAGAAGTAGGTGTCTGTCTGACCACCATAACCACAATAAAATGGTAATATTTTTTATAATATTTTATATGTAAGTAGAGGACTCATGTCCCAATGTGATGCATATTTTTTTGTAATTTGTTTCCAAGTAAATAATTAATTATGATTTTTTTATTACAAATTTTAAAAAATATAAAAACTTGTATGTTTGACCACCTTAACTTGGTCAAAACATCATGAAATTCAAATTTTCTTTTTTTTTAATCCTATAGTATGTGAAGCATAGAATGTGACACATGTTTTGGATTCAAAAAATGTGATATCGTTTGAAAACTATAGATGTTTTTCAATCATCCTATTAAGTAGGACTTTAGTTGTAATTCAAATGGAAAATGAATAATAATTACTTATTAAATTTAAAGTAAAGCATAATTTATATTGGTGGAAAGCTAAGAATTTCTTTTAAAAACCCTTTTAGTTTCATCAATTTTGGGTAAAAAAAAGTCATCAGCCACATACCCATCATATTGCCACTTTTTGGCCCATCATGATCCTACACATACCCTTATATAACATTCAACCAAAATAAATATGCATGAACATAAAGAAAGCAACCGCAACACCATAATAGAAGGATTTTTATGTGGAAAACCTGTTAGGGGAAAAACCACGGTGGAGGTCAATCCACAAAATGATTTGAGTATACTCAAAATGATGTTTACAAAATGGAAATGCCCTTGCATTCAAGTACACTTCCTAGAGATCACTGCTCAAAAATAGAAAGGCTCACTGCCTAACAATCAATTTCAAAAGAAAAAATAGAGTGGTGAACTATGAAATAGCATCTAAAAATTCCTAAGAATAGTTCTGGTTAAGCACATTAATCGATTTCTTGACCTTCTGCCTGATTTTTCTCTTCTACTCTGATTGCTTTAACTCGCATCACAAATCCTTTTATGCACAAGTGAAACTGTGCATAATATCTCTAAAACCCTTATGAAATTTGCAACATACATCAACACACTTTGTACATATATCAAAATGATATAATCAATCGCTTATATATATTTGCAACTAAAGATTTAATTGCTACATGTCGGCTCCAACAAAATATGAAAATATTTACAAACTGTCGGCTCAATCCATAATTAATTCTCAATGCATACCAACCAAAGTCAGTCACAATATAGTGAGAACCCAAATCAACATGCTCAAACACAAAAATACTTAAAAATTTCTCCTCGAATATCCACAACAACTACATTCACTTAGTCAGCCTTTTGCATTGATAAGTAGAAAATTAATCAATCAGATCTCCTAACTTGCACACAAATCGATACAAGGCTCTATGATTCAAAAATAACAAAGATCATATAAAAAAAAACCTTCCTTGACATCCACAACTCAAAATGATAACACAATATTGCATGTGAATTGATGAACAAAATTATGTCAGATGCTCTGTTCTAACTTGATAGTTAATCACTAATCTTCAATTTGGCTTCCGGTATGATCAAATACTAATATGTGGATCAAATCACTAACAAGGCTTTCCATCAATGACAACACCATATAACTTCTGTAGTGTATCTTGCCAACAAAAAATGCAATAAAAGGGAAAGGGGAGGTGATACACCAAGACTAGAAATGTTTCTTCCCACTTGATACAATACCATATATTAATGAAAAGGGGCCAAAAGACTTGTAGAATTCTCTATTTTTTCAAATTCTAGGGGTAACATGAACTTTATATGGTGTGTTTAGATGTTGAAATGAAAGAAAAATTCACAAAATAACAACTTCAAACCAATTTAACACTACCTATATATGCAAAATATAATAAATTAAAAATTAAACATGAATGAAATGTAGTTTAGGGAAAATATAGTTTAGGGAAAATACTAGGTTAGCAAATTAAAACATAAAAAAAATAACCCAAAGAAAAGAAATGAAGAACAAAGGACTAAAAACATGAAAACAAAGAAATATCTCACCAAAAAATCTTCAACCTCCATGATTAACCTTCATTGCATCTTCTCTATTTACTGCAAGTAGATAATTTCCCTCAAGTTTGTGATGAGAAACCTATGCCTATGCTAATGTCATAAGTAAACTTTGAAGGATTCTATAAAAAAGCTACACAATGCAACTATGAAGAAACTATGAAGCAAGCCTAAAGTATGAAAATGTCTAAAGCATGAAGTCAAGAAATGCCAAGATTTATAAAGTGTGTCAAATGAGACCAAAATTGCCATTTTATAGAAAAGTCAATTTTGGGTGAATGGCCAAGATTAAAAGTTTAAAGATGCCATAAGATCAATGGCTAAAATTGCATGTGACAACCAACAATTAGGGTTAGGGCAATATTAGGGTGAAATTTGAAATGAATGGTTGAGATTTTATTTTAGAAAATCAAATCAAACATTGGAAATGCATGTGACAAGGAGATAAGAATTGCACGAAAAAATAAAAAGTTGGAAAATCAAATAATATTAGAAATTATTTGATTTATGGAGGAAAGTTGACATTTTGAATTAAAAATTAATTTAATTCAAAAGTGGGGCCATGTGACAGTAAATAATTAATTTAAATTATTTATTTGGAGAAAGAAAATAGAAAGTGGGACAATTTTAAATAAATGACTTTATTTAAAAGTAGAAAAAGCCAAGGAGAATAATTAAATAAATTTAAGAATTTATTTAATTATAGAGGGACATTAGAAAATTAGCAACACAATTAAATAAATAAATATAATTTAATTATTTAAATAATAAAGAGGAATAAAAGACATGAATTAATTAAATAATTAAGAATTATTTAATTAATAGTTGAAATTGGACCATAGGACATAATTAAATATTTTAATTATGTTAGGAAGAAATATGAAGAAAGTGGAACTTGCAGGCCTAGGTGAATTTTGTGTCTACATTTTCCCCCTCTTTGTCATAATGTAGCCTATCACATTGTGACAAAGAAAATTTAGTGAAAACATGCCCCAATGAAGGTACAAAGTATCTATGCCCGCCTAGGAAAATTTTCAAATTTGGGCCCAGTGACAAAAAAAATGGAAAGTGTCTCAATAAGTCAATTTGATGAGTAGAAAAGTAGTGGCATGATTGGTATTGGATTTTGAGGTGTTTAAGGCAGCCAACGGGTTGGTCAAAGTTGGTAAAAAGTGTTAGAAACCAAGATCTGAAATGCGAACCAGAAAATAACCTTCCACAGAGAAAAAGAAAAAAGAAAAGAGATTGCATGAAGATGTACAAATTGATATATTAGAAGTACCAATAATTAAAAGATATGATTTTCTTTATAAAAGAAAAGATGCATAACCCTAATCTTATCTTGAGCAACAAGATAGCTCAATAAGATAAAGATGAGTATAATTAACCTAGGAATTAAAATAATTACCTAAGTAAAGTTATGCAAGTGTAATTAAATATTAATTACACTAACACCCCCCATAAGTGCAACTTAGAGAGACTAAAAAAGAATGCACCTAAAACTAAGATGAATGCAAGAAAGCATGAATGGGTCATGACAACAAGGCCTAATCAGGTACCCAAGTACAAATGCAACAATGAGGTAGAGAAGGAAAACCAAGTGGGACAAAACCCCTCTACAATGAGATGACTACTACAAAGAAGCACTGGAAGATCATTGTGGGGTAACACTGGAACCCCAATCTGACAAGCAAGAAAAGATGCGTCTATCTACAAGAAACCAAAAAAAAAATCATAATAATGTGACAGTAGACCCGAAGCCATGAAACACTGGAAAACTCACAAATTGGAACAACCCTAGAATCCATAAAGCAACAATAGATGAAATGATGACAAAATCTAGAAACTATGTATCTTGATGCCGATGCCAAATTGTGATTAAAACTCTTCCATATGAAAGAGTACAATAAAGAATCTGGAACATTAACCATAAAAAATGGCCCTCAAACTGAGAAGGATCTGAACCAATGCGGATCAATAACCATAAACTCTCAACTGAAGTGTGAACCGATGTGAATCTGATATGTGTCAAGCTAGAGCAAGATGTGGCCAAAAGAAACTAGGAAACTAGATATAACCCATGCGAGCTATCATCAAAACAAGATGGATATGGAGATGAAAGTGCATGCACACTCTAATCAAATAATTATGCAAGAAACCCCCCTGATGGAACTTTATCTTAGTTCATTTATTACAAAAACCTAGTGCATGAAACCAAAAACAAAGTGCATGCACAAGACAAATTTCACATCTAAATATATGATAAAAATAGACCTCAGATCTCTGTAGAGGCCTAAACCAACTTTCCAACTCCGTGAAAATCACGAAAAAGGGATAAGCGAGTCAAAAGATATGTCTCCTAGAGTGAAAAAAGCAACATCAGACCTCCAAGGCCGAAAAAGGAATCAAAAACTAAAAACCAAAAAGCTATATGTACACCATTGTGTAGAGCTCGGAAACAGCTTTCTGACGATATCTTGTTTGTAAAAAAATGACACCGTATGCAAAAGTTATGGACAATTCCGTGAAACTGCTCAAAACTGCCCAATAAGGTCTCCACTAAGCCTTTAGGAGCCAAAAAGGTTCGGCCCCTAGTCGCTTGGGTAAACCAAGGAGCTAGCAGCTTGGGGGCTTTGGCATGACGCCTAGTCACCCATGTGACTGGGGCTGGGGCCAGAAGCCTGGCGGGGGCTGGCGTGTGGGCTCTGGTCGCCCAAATGACCGTCAGCTGATGATATAAGCCCTTGGGGGCTGGCTGAATAGACGATCGGAGTTGCATGGGGGAGCCACCGACGGTGGTGGTGCACCAGCGATCGCTTGGTGGTCGCCCAGTGGCGAAACCCATTAAAACAGGTGGCACCAAAAATCCCCCAAATTTTTGATATTTTTTTTACTTTTTTTTTTCGAAAAATGTGCCTTGGGAAGTGACCTGGGGAGGTCATACGACCTCCCTAGCAATTTTTTTTTGCCTGAGCTCCACACGACTGTGCCCAAATTGGACAAAATTTATATGAAAATAGGGGTTTTTGGGCCGTGTGAATCCAACGACGAGGTCCATTTTGGTTTGAAGTGCCTAGTAAATTAGGCGACCCCCAAATCTATCAGAAAAATCTCTGAGCTTGAAACCCTTGTAGATCTGGAAAACGGTGACCAAAATGAATGAAATAAAATCCATTTCTAAATTTTTCCAGTGCTCTAAATCTAATGGAAAACCCCAAACTGATCCAAGATGCTCCATAAATATGCTCAAAGAATGAAACCCTCGAGGGACCCCGAACGAGCTCTACAATGTATTCCTCCAAAAAAGCTAAGAAGGGGCTGCAAATCGAGGCTCTAATACCATGTTAGAAACCAAGATCTGAAATGCAAACTAGAAAATAACATTCCACAAAGAGAAAAACAAAAAGCAGAGAGATTGCATGAAGATGTGCAAATTGATATATTCGAAGTACCAATAATTACAAGATATGATTTTCTTTATAAAAGCAAAGATACATAACCCTAATCTTATCTTAAGCAACAAGATAGCTCAATAAGATAAAGATGAGAATAATTAACCTAGGAATTAAAATAATTACCTAAGTAAAGTTATGCAAGTGTAATTAAATATTAATTACACTAACAAAAAGAGCCTCCAGTAATAAAATTTTAAAGAAAATCCCACTTTTACCCTATAAATAGGCTAAATTTGGGTAAAAAGTCAATTCATTTTCACTTTTACGTTTTCAAATTTTAGATGTCAGAGAGAGAGACATCACAATGATGGTGATTCTAGTGACCGAGCATTGTGACTACATCATGTGGACCTTCAAACAACTAGAGGGCGCAGAGCCACCGATAAGTACCTCATACCCACTTCGTGATTTTATCATTTTGCATGCTTTTTTAGGGATTTAAAGGTAAGTCAACAGATGTGTTGTGACACATCTGCATTCACATAAGCAACAATCACATTCACGTTGCAAAAATTTGATGCGGTGCAACTCAAATGCAAGGTTTAGGGTAGGGTTAAGTTTATAATGATGCATCTATGAGCTAGTGAGACACAATCGCCAAGTCGCGATGCAAGCGTTAGGTCTTGTAACGTAATCACCAAGTCATAATGTAAATGTGAGGCCATTTGACACAATTGTTTGACAATGACGCATATGATGGAGGAAGCAATGAAAGTGCTATAGGATGATGCATTTGTGAGTTTTTGCGACCCAATCAACAAATTGAGACACAACTACCTGATGAAACGACGCATGTGCTCTATTGCGACACAAATGAAGTGCCAAATGACACAATTGACTTGGCACAATGCATTTGAATTTGACCATGGTTGACTTTAATTTAGGCGTAGATTTTGTGTACTTTTGATTAGATAGATTGTAATAATAATGCTCAATGATGTGCTAACTCTTGTTTTTGCATGTGCAGAAATGATTACCACCTATTTATATGCACGAGTTCAGGCCATCAACATATGCCTTTAGAGATCAATTGTGAGATAGGGAGTGGAGGTGACTAATGTAGCTAGGTTTATACTATGTGATCTATATGCCCATTGTCAGGGCAAATAGGGGTCTATTGACAACATTGGCTGAGAGATGGCACTCAGAGACTTGTTCATTCCACTTGCCAATGGGAGATGCCACTGTCATGCTCGAGGATGTGTATAGGATTTTGCACCTTCCAATCAAGGGAGAGTGAATGGTTTATGATCCACACTAGGGAAACTAGGTTATCACAACATACTATGAGGCTGATGATGGTGCGGAGCTAGGCATCGATGGATACGAAATTCGATGGGAGTTTATAGATGAGCATTATCCTCGATGGGATGCGATGTTTTGTACTTTGATTTCCAGTGTTCTCATTCCAGATCATTGGGGACATAAGTTCCCTATCAGATGGGAAGATGTGCTCATTCGTATGAGGTAGGACAAGATTGTTTTTTGCATGGGGTCCATGTTTATTGGGTATGCTTTACCATTAGTTACACAAGGTGGCGTATAGAGGTGCCCACAGTATTAGCTATGACACTACATTGTTGATGATCTGGGCTTGGGAAAATATTTCCATCTTTCATCCTCCGATTCAGAGACCAAAACTTGTTGAGGGTATGCCACATGTTTACTTGTATGTGGGTACCCTACAATAGACTAGAGTTAGGGAGATAGGATTTTGGCAACATCACATTGATACTTTGATGGAATTTGTCTAGAGGCCCTATAGAGATTTTGCACAGTGGGCAAGAGAGGGTGATCATTTGGAATTCTGTCAATACTTCAAATATTTGATTAGTCACATTGTCCAGTCATTATTTATTATTGATATGTACCTTCCCTAGTGGGTATTGGATTAGTTTGGTGAGTAGAAAGATGTTCCAGTGGGGACAACAAAGTATGCCAAATTGTCTCGAGAGACCATGTGGGGACTGACCATATCAGTGTCACTAGTAGAGTAGCAAATAGATAGTTTAGTGGCACAATAGTGGGCTTGGAGTGAGGGATCGACAGATCCCAATACTACTACAGAGTTCAATACATGGTGGAAGTCATATAGGCCATAGCCTTTGATAGATCTAGATGGGCCAGCTATGACTCTGCTTTTGGGATTTTTGACAGGTTTTATTTTTTTTTGTATTTCTTAGGACATTTTATGAACTTTTGTCTTTTTAGGACATTTTTTAATTTTTTGTCTCTTTTTCAAGACTTCTTATGAATTTTTTGTCTTTTTTTTTAGGATTTTTTATGATTTTTTTGTTGTCTTTTTTGAGAACTTTATATGATTTTTTTGGTCATTTTTCAGGACATTTTATGATTTTTTAAGTCATTTTTTAGGACATTTATGATTTTTCTGTCTTTTTTTAGGACAATGATTAATAGGACCATGTGTGATACCCATTGCAGTTAGGTGATAGAGGATTTCCCCCAGTCAGGTCAAGGACTGGCCAAGTTCAAAGGATATGTTAAAGGATGTGCTTGGGGTGACAGATGGATGGTATGCCAGACCTGATGTCAACCATTGCTAGCCATGGAAAGGAAAGATAGAATGTCATGACAAGTGTCATGAGGGTGTCAAAAAAGTGGGTGTTTATTATGGAGTAAGGTAGATGGAGTGGAAGTAGATGGCAAAGCAAATACTGACTACATATGGTGCCCATTTGCCAAGTTTTCACCATGGTACTTATCCAAAGTGCATGTTTACCAGGTTTTCACTTTTGGATGAATTATTTATCTTTACTATTTTTGTCATTTTTTTTTAGTGTCACCAAGACACCTATTTTCTAGGTTTTCATCAAGGTGACAATTTTTTGTATTTTTCATCTTGTTTTGTATTTTTTATGGTTTTTAGCCTAGCTCTCTGATGCTCTGCATAGAATTTTTAGAGATGAAGACTATTGATGGGCTCTATCAATTGTTCACCATTTGGAGTAGCTAGGTGGTAAGCTCTAGAACCAAATGAGGTAGTGATGATATAAGGGCCTAGCCAATTGGGCTCAAACTTGCTAAGTTTCTCCCTGTCAGACTAATTCTTAGGATTTTGTATTAGGACCAACTCACCAATGTCGAACATTCAAACTATGACTCTCTTTTTATAACTATGGAAAAGGCGATTCTGATATGATTGTAATTAATTTAAGGAATTTTTTCTTTGTTCCTCTAATATTTCATGCTCATGCAGTCATGACTATCGGTGCTCTTCTTCATTGATCAAACCCTTCATAGAGACTCTTAAAGATGGGATTTCAACCTTGATGGGCAAGATGGCTTCAGCTCCAAAGACTAAGGAAAATGGAGTGGCCCCTATAGGCATACAAATGCTAGTATGGTAGGCCCACAGAGCAGGGTTAGGTTCTAAATGTCAGTCACAATGAGTGTCATTAACTTTCTTCTTAAGAATTTTGATAATTTTCTTATTGGACACCTTAGCTTGACTATTTCCTTGTGGCTAGTAAGGCATGGAAAAATGGTGTTAGATGTGGAAGCATTCACAAAGCTCACAAACGTCTTGATTTTTGAAGGGATGACCATTGTTTGTAATAATGGATTGCGAAACACCATATTGGTAGATGATGTAGTTGAGGATAAATTTGGAAATTTTCTTGTCAGTTATGTATGTGAGAGGAATGGCTTCAATCCAATTGGTGAAGTACTCAGTGGTGGTGATAATGAATTTATGACCATTGGAAGAGGTAGGATGGATTTTTCCCATGAGCTCAAGCCCCCATTGTGCGAAGGGCCAAGAGGAAGTAATCATTCGAAGTTCCTGTGTTGGTGCATGAATCAAATCAATATGTATTTGACATTGGTGACATGTCTTGACAAACTCAAGTGAATCTTTTTCCATTGTTAGCTAGTAATACCCAAGTCTTGTGATATCTTAGCTAGGGTAGGGTCACTCAAATGAGATAAGCATATACCCTCATGTACCTCACGTAAGGTTTTTTGTGCTTCATCAGTATCGCGACATCAAATAACGATATTTCCAAGTTGTAGTGGTATAAGGTGTCACTGAAGATGGTGTATCATGCAACTTTATGGATAAAGGATTTTCGTTGATTGTTGGATAGGTTCTGGAGAAGGGTATGAGACTGGAGATAACCATATATGTCTTGATACCATGGAGAATTGGGACCAACAAGCTCACAAACCATTTCTAACTTTGGAATATCATATGTAGGAACCAAAAGTTGTTCCACCAAGAACTCAAATTGTGACACATTGTTGGGAATGTCTAGTAGAGATCCAATTGTTGCCATTGCATCCGTTGCCTTGTTTTGTGCCCTAGGAATTTTATCAAAAGTAAGAATGTGAAAATATGACTAAAAGCTGTCAACCATGTGTTTGTAGGGAATTGAATTTTCATCCTTGGTTTCATATTCATCATTAACTTATTTGATGACCAACTGAGAATCTCTGAAGACTACAAGTGTTTTGATTTTCCATTTGATGTCCATTCAGTCCTATGACAAGTGCTTCATATTTCACAACATTTTATTTACATGGAAAAGTGATGTGGAATGACTTAGGGATGGAGTTTCCTTGTGGCATGATAAACAATATACCTATTCCCAAGCCATGACTAGTATGAGACCCATCAAAATAAAGTTTCCAAGTTGATTTAGGCTTTGTATGAAATATAGAATCATCAAGGAGGTCTGATACTAGTGGATGATCACCTTGTATAGGTGCATCTACGAGTTGGTGTAAAATTAATTGTCCTTTTATGGCTTTTCATTCCACATATTATATGTCATACTCACTCAATATCATAACCCATTTTACCAATCGACCTGTCAATGTTGCACGACTTAGGAGACACTTCAAGGGATCAATATTTTCCACTAGATCTATCTTGTGATTCAACAAGTAATGTCTTAACTTTTGGGCGGCAAAGACAATTGCAAGACAAGCACATTCAATAGGTGTGTAGTTAATTTCATATCTGACCAATGTGTGATTGATGTAGTATATTTCCCTTTCCTTCTCATCATGATCATTTTGTGCAAGCAATGTCCCTAGTACTGGAGTTGTTGTCAAGATATACAAAAATAGAGGTTTTCCTTCAATGGGTGGCATTAAGATAGGTGGTAGGTATGTGCAGGATTATCATGGAAAAAATAGGCCCTTAAGTGGCAAAAAATTCAAAAAAATCAGAGTCAGGCAACTTGACATAAAAATTTGAATAAGTTATCTATATTATTTAAAAAATATGTAAGAATATAATCTATAAAAATTGAATATAGTTTCTAAACTACTAGGTTTTTTTTTTTTTTTTTAAAAATCTATTTGGTGAAAATTTGAAATTTCGATGCAGTAGTACTTAAATTTCAGGGAAAAATAAGAAGTAGGTGATTTTTGACCACCTAACCATAATAAAATGATAATATTTTTTAATAATATTTTAGACATAAAGTAGAAGACTCATGTCTGAATGTGATGCATATTTTTTTGCATTTTTTTTTCAAGTAAATAATTAATTATGATTTTTTTATTACAACTTTAAACAAAATAAAAAATTATATGTCTGACCACCTTAACTTGGTCAAAACTTCATGAAATTCAAATTTTCTTTTTTTAATCCTATAGTAATGTAAAGCATAGAATGTATTCATGTTTGGATCCAAAAAATGTGAATACTTTTGAAAAGCTATAAATATTTTCAATCAACCTATCAATCAACACTTTAGTCATAAGTCAAGTAGAAAATGAATAATATTATTTATTAAATTCAAGTAAAGCATAATTTATATTGGTGGAAATTTGAGAATATGCTTTAAAAACCCTTTTCATTTCATCAATTTTGGGTAAAAAAAAAGTCGTCAGCCATACACCCTACAAATTAGCATCATATTGCCACTTTTTGGCCCATCATGATCCTGCACATACCCTGGTGACAATAAATAGTCTTTGATATGTTGGAATGTCATTCAACATTTATCAGTCCACATAAAGGGGGTATCTTTGCATAGGAGATATTGAAATGGTTGGCACTTGTCTTCTAGTTGTGTGATGAAGCGTTAGATAGACTGTAATCTACCTTGCAATGTCTTTCATTCACTAATTACTTTTGGGGGAGACATTCCCAATATTGCTTTAACCTTAGCGGGGTCCACTTCAATGCCTCTACGAGAAACTATATATCCCAAAAGTTTTCCTGATGTCACACTAAAGACACACTTCTTAGGATTCAAGTGGACCTTGTACTCTTCTAGTCTTTTGAAAATTTTGTCTAGCACAATAGGGTGATCCTTTCATGTCAAAGACTTTTCCAAAAGGTCATCCACATAATCTTCCGTTAAGTTATGCATGAGGTCATGAAATATTGTTTCATTGCTCGTTGATATGTGGCACCTACATTCTTGAGGCCAAAATAAATTTCCAATAGTATGTACCCCAGGGACATCTAAATGTTGTTTTATGCTTATCTTTAGGGGAAATCTAAATCTGATTATAACCCGAGAAACCATCCATGAGGGACATCATCTCGTATCTTGCTGAAGATCAACTATGATGTCTATGTTCGATAATGGAAAGTTGTCCTTCAGGCATGCCTTGTTCAAATCTTGAAAGTCTATGTAGATGCATATTTGACCATTCAACATAATCTATTGACATTATGAATCCCACGTCTAACAAATTTTTAAGCTCAACTTTCACTAACAAGGCGATTTGTGGATGCATCTTTCACAGCTTCTATTTTACTGGCTTAGCATCTATAAATAAGGGAAGATGGTGAAAGTCTAATTTTAGATCCAACCCAGGCATATGGGCATAGGACCATCCAAAGTTAATCTTATTATTTGAGAAGAATATTTGAAATTCAGGTTTCTCTTCCTATCAAAGATGCTACAAAGAGAATGATTTTGGGATCTTTTGTTGTGGCTATGTTAACTTCCATGGTGTCCTCAATGAGCATTGCCAATTTTTCCTATGTCATGGGGAGAAAGAACAATCCTCCCTCCTTGGGTTCCTTGAAGAGTTTTTCACCCTCAGATACATCCTTTATTTTTACTTTTGTATCGTTAGAAGGTTCCTTGCGGTTTTCACCTAAAGACATGTCTTTTTTTGTTTTATTTTTATTTTTTATTATTTTTGTGTCTAGATGATTGCATAGTCTCCCTGAAGTATGCTACATAATCTAGGTCTATGGTGAATCTAGCTTTGTGGTCACTAATTGGTATACCCTCACAGATTCCCATGAATTCTACAATAGCTTTGTCATTTTGAAATATGTCCATAGCTGGCAGGCCTTATTAATCCCAGTCAATTAGTTGTGGGTAGACAAGGTAGATACTGTCATTAGTATTGGAAAATGGCAGGGATGATGTGGAAAGAATGCAAAGGGATTCAAAAAGGGTAAAGATAAAATTATCATCCTCCAATTCCCATTTGGAATCTATCCAATATTCTTCTTCACTTGATTTAGACAGGTCGAACTCATTGGAAAAATAGGGGACAATTGGATTGCAATCACGGTCAATAGTGTCATGTGGTGAGTCCGATGAATTTGAATGATGGTCATTAGGGTTAGATGGTCGAACAAGCATGTTAGAATGATGGTCAATATGATTAGATGATAATGCAAGTTTATCATCATTATGAGGCCAAAAGACTCCTACCCATTCTTTTCTTTTCAATGGGACTTTAAGAGGGTCCTTAGGAAGGTCAACTTTAAAAATCTATCTGAATCATTCATCAAAAGAAGGTTCACCAAGTTCAAAGAAATATTTTGTCAAGGAAATAATCACTTAGGGATCTTTGGGAACCAAATTTCCACTCGTTTGAGTCAGTTTTAGTTAGGAAATCTTTGAGAGTCTCGACACTTTTAGAAACATTCACACTCTCACCTGAAAGTACATCAAGGTATGTTGATCATTTGTTTCAGGTAGCCCAAACCCTAACCCAAGATACTTTGGTCTTCTATATGGCATTATAGGTTCTCATCTTCCATTTTTGGTTTTTCCAAGGCCACTAATCCTGTCATAGCCTTTTCCTTATATCTAGACTTGTAATGGGGATGGGTCTTCTAGATATTTGTAAATCCAAGTTGATATGTCTTCAATGTCTTCTTTGTTCAGTTCACCCCATTTTGTGAAAATATTTGTTGGAGGAACTTTGAAAGTATCTTTGGGCTCCATTCTAAAACATGGTCGACCATAAGCCTTTGGAGACTTGGGTATTTTAGTGATGCAATAGGTCGTGCTCAATTTGTATTCTCCACAACCTTGGTCATTGATCTTGATATTAGGATCATCCTTTGGGATGGAGGGAGATGGTATGGAAAAATTTGAAGGAGTGGATGTGGATGGTCTTGCAATTATGGACTGGTCGATGTATTTGGATGAAGAGGATATTGAGGCTTCATGGTTAATTAGTACTTTGATGTTCTGAAATACCCCTCAAATTAGTGCAATACTAGAAGGGATCAAGGTCGCCATGTATAGTAATTTCAGTGTTATCAAAAGGGAACTTCAATCATTGATGATAAGTGGATGGTACAACTTATAAGGCATGGATCCAAGGTCAACCAAGCAAGATGTTATAGGGTAGCTCAAGATATAGGACTTGACATGTTGTATCCACAATGACCAGCCCGACTCAGATAGGAAGTGTGAATACTTTGAGAGGAGCATTCCTCATCATCATAGGCCTTTATAACAATACTCTTGGTAGCATCTACACAAGCATCAAAGAAGCCTAGATCTTTAAGCAGTTTTAAGGAGCATATGTTTAGTCCTACTCTGCCATCTACTAAGGCTCATCTAACCTTATGTTTATTGATAAATACTTTGATATGCAATGTGTCATTGTGAGATGGTTTAGGTGACAAATATAGACTCGGTATGAAAATTTTATGTGATGGAGAGTGGTTAGTTATCCCACCATGGCTTCAAATTGGTTGACATCAATGTCATGAGGGATTGAAGACTCGAATAAAGTTTTGTCAAGTATGGCCTTGTGTGTAGGAGAGATGTGTAGCAGCTCAAGTATAAAGATTTTGGCGGGTGTTTCTCCTAATTGGTCAATGAGATTTAATTGTCCCTTAGGTTGTGATTATTTTGCAAATGGACTCGGTTATGACTATTTGGTGGATGGACCAAGTTGTGACTGCTTGGAAGATAGACTAGGTATCGTGATCTTCAACTGTCTAGGAGGAGGCGGACCACCTATGGTGACTTTGCCTCCATGGGTAGTGACATTACACTTAGGTGTTTTCTTGATGGTAATTGTAAATTGACATATTCATCAGCAACTCATATGTGATTAATAATGGGTCCACCAAAGTAGTCGAAGGTGGTGTGAGTGTAATTGGCTCAATTATTATTAGTCTTTGGACCTGACGTGGAGCGATTATTTGAACCATGGTCCTGTAGTGCATTTTTATGAATTGTATGGTTCTCATTTGAAGAAAACTATTGTCCACCTAATTCGATGGTGTGATTTTCAATGAGATCTTGTATGATATTTTTTAATTGTCGACGAGAGGAAGTTTTATGCCCTTTTGTGTGGTGGTAATAATAGAATGCATTGTCATCCCACCAAGATGTCTTGAATTGTCCTGGGTCATATGGCTTAGGGTCCTGCAATGTGATGACACCATTTTGGAGGAGCTTCTTAAGGACCTCTTCAATTGGTTTTCTCAAGGTAGTGTATGTGTGTCTTTTTGGAAATTGTCTAGTTTGGCATGGTTTTCCTTGGTTTTGATTATTTTGGATGGAGTTTGTAGTAGCTGTCGGTGTGTTCAATAGTGTGTTTTTTGGTTGAGCTCCTTTGAGGGTGAGTGTAGGACCTGTCGTGTTTACTACCTTAGCGTCAACGACACCATCATTAGTGATGTGTTTATTTTTTACCCAGTATTTGTTTTTGTCATTAGGTGGGTTTTCATTTGTGTTCTTGTTGTCCTATTTAAGTTCTCTTTTAGAAATAAGGGCCTTTTTTGAGTTCGATTCCCTTTTTGATGAGTTCTGGGAAGGTCATGCAACAATGAACTTGTAAATTATATTTCAATGGGTCCAAGAGGTTTTGGAAAAACATGTCTACCTTTTCTTTTTCTAGTATCTCGACATGGAAATGACTTGATAAAATTCTCCATCTTTGGAAGAATAGAATAAAGATCACACTAGTTTCCTCTTGAGTAAGTGTACATAATTTGGTGATGGTGATGTTAGTATTAATGTTATAGGCATAATTTTGCACAAATTTGTTAGCAAGTTCCTCCCATGATTTTATTCCTTTAGGAAAAGTAGAAAACCATTCCAGTGCGGGACCTATGAGACTCCTAGGGAAGATTCATCAAATAAGTATGTTCATAGGAAACATCCATCCAATTGGTTTTGAATTCTTGAATGTGTTCAAGGGGATGTGTTTTTCCTTTGTATTTAGTGAAGTTTGGCACAACATATCCAAGAGGGAATTGTGGCATGTGTAGAATCATGTCAAAAGGGTATGGACATAGGTCATATGATGTGTGGGTCTTTTTGTGTTGCATCTACATATTCTCCATCTATTTTTTCAAGGTCTTAATTTGAGATGTGAGTGCATCAATTATGGGTTTGTTTGTAGTGTCACACATGATAGTAATAGGCATTCCATAAGTTCCCATTTACTATGAGGATGTGTTCTAATATTGTTATGGTATGTGTTGTTGTGGAATGTGTGACATATTTTGATTTGGGACTTGTTGGTATTGAGAATTTTGATTTGGAATATGTTTTTTTTGTGTATTAATGTGACATGTATGTGGGAATGTGCACTCCAACAATGTTGGTCTGTATTTGCAGAATATGTTGACCTTGAGTGTTTTGGTGTCTAGATGAAGTCATGTGTTGTGTTATCTGATTTCCTTGTCCAAATTGGTAAATGTGACCATGGGTAATATTTGTGTTTTGTCTTTGGGTGATATTAGTGTTGAGTTGTGGTGAAGTATTAACATCTGGTTGAGGTCCTAGAATGGTTATTCATCATTTATTTCTCCCAAAGAGATTGAATGATTTTTTTCCCATGGAATTATTTGAAGAACCAATTAAAGGATTTGATGATGTTGTTCCCATGGCACTAGATGAAGCTCCAAATTAAAGGTTTGAAGAATTTGTCCCCATTGTTGAGGATCCAAAGATAGCTCCAATTACTTGTGATGAAGTTGTTGACATTAGAGGCATTGACTGTGATGTGGCTTGTGAAATGGTTGATGTTCCTCTAATTGGATGTTGTATTCACTGTGTTGGAAGTATTTTGATTGGAGGCACCATTGGAGGTAGCATTGATGGTGTTTATTGCATTTTGTGTGGTGGCACCAATGAAGGTATTGTTTTCTTTGTGTTGTGGTGTCTAAGGAGGTTGGTTGGTGTTGGAGGTATTGTTTTCACTATTGTTTGCATCGTGATTTGGAGAGGCTTCTCTTAAGGTGTTAATGCCAAACCATTTTGGTAATTTGGACCCTTGGTCTAAAAGAATGGATAAGTATCTTTGTGAATCTTGCAAGATAAATTCTTCCACAAAGGAGGCCATGTCGAGGTTTTGTGTGGTAGCTTCTAAGTCTTCTATGAACACATGTCCATTTTCATCTCTATGTATGAACTTTTCAAAAAGATTGCATGAATAAGATGGCATGTTCATGTCATTGAAATGGTTGATGAAAGATGCCCCCATGTTTGGGTTTTGGTTCATGTCACTAGAGAAGTTATATGGGTTGGTGTCCTATTCAAAAGGTTCCATTTGTCTTCTTTTCCTTTGGAGCCTAGTGTTATCCATATAAGGATTTGCTCAAATTAGGAAGATGAAAATGACAACTAAGTTTATGAATGAGAATGATATGACACTATGTTTTTGGATTTTTTTAAATAAGGGATGCAAATGCAACTATATTTTTGGTGTTTTTTTTTTGGAAATAAGGGATGGAATAATGACAATGTTGTCTAAAGGAAATGTCAAATGCAAAAGGACAATGAAGACTAAGATGAAAGGTATGACACTCTTTTTTTGGATTTTGGAATAAGGTATGCAAAATGAGGACTAAAGTGACTAAAATATGCAAAGGTCTAAGCAATTTTGATGGAATTTTAGAAAAGGTTTACTCAACCACTCAAAGCTTGGTCCATGCCTCAATTTGGATTATCAAAGGACATGTTGGTATGACTAAATGAAAATGTCAAGATGACAAAGTGAGGTTTACTAACTAGAATTTTTGAGTTGGAAAGGTCTCACAAGAGGACAATGACTAAAAGAAATGAATTTGACTAAGTCCAATGATAACCTACTTTTGAAGGAAAAGATTTTGCAAGGTATAGTAAATTTTCTTATACCAAAGTCTACAAAATTGAGGACTTAAGGACTGGTTTATGCTGGAAATGATGATCATGGACTCTAAGGGTGTAACTAAAAATTTACAAGGATGGACCTATGGGAAAATGCAAGATAAAAGATGCAAGAAAGGAAGATTTTAACAATTCCTTGTATGGTTTTTAAGAGAGGCCACTAGAAAAAGATGTCTGAAAGTAGTTTAAAAATGTTTGGACTTGGGTTTTGGATAGTAATAATGTTTTTCTTAATGGTAGGAAATTGCATTTTCATGTCACAAATGCATTTCAAGATGTCAAATGTGTCATAGTTTTAGTGAATGCAATGTTACAAGTCACAAATGTAGTTCAGGAAGTCAATTGTAGTGTTCTTGAAAGCAAATGTGTTGTGATAGAGTCACATGCATTGTTCCATTAAGAAAATGTGGCTTAGTAGAGTGATTGTGATGCAAGAAGTCTCAAATGTGGTTAAGAATGGTGAATGCATTGCACAAAATAGAAAATTCATTGTAGGCTAAATAAAGGTCTGATTTGTTTACAATTCTCATAAATTTTTAGAATTGTTTCAATTTGAGTGAATGTTTCCAGGTTTGCAAAAGGTGTTTATTTGTTCAATGTCTCAGAAAACACTTGGAAAACACAATGTTTTATCTTTGAATGTTTGAAAAAGTGCACAATGAAGACAAGCACAATCCTAGGTTAGGAAAGGACTATATCCACTAGATTGCATGTGGGTTTCGCTAGCAACACTCATTCTTAGCGGATGATCTAGAAGCTTGGCCACATAGGCTCCCCCTTACATTGCACTCACTGCTTGAGTCAACCAAGCTTCAATCCCCCATAAATCTCCCATGGTAGGCTTTTCACCTCTACTAAGAACTACGAGAATGTGGATACCTTGGCAACGACCATTGTTGCACCAACGAATAGATGGGTTTTTGGCCACTACACAAGAGGGTTCTAGTAGATACTCAAGGACCTAGCACCTCGTGAGCATATAGCAAGCCACTTAAGGATTTAATCACTCTAATAGGGGCTCTTATACCTTTAAGATAAAAGGTAGGTACCCATTTTCAAATGACACTACACAACTAAGGCCTTCATACCATGAGGACTTGACAGTTTAGAATTATCCTTTTATATACTAGCCCGAGTGAAAAACCAGTTGGAGTCATTCCCTCTTTCAAGGTAGGCCCCTCTAAGGTTAAATAATGAAAGAAAGATTGAAAGATTTGTTTTTTTTCACCCAAGATTGCACTAAGGCATGAGGGGATTGCATACAAAAAACTTTCAACTCACACTCACAAGCTTGTTCATTTTAATTAACCAAAATAAAATGTGTTGAAAACACCTAAAACACTTTGTTCATTTTAAAATTTTAACTTGATGTAAAAAAAAAAAACTTCATTTTAAGCCCATGACATGAAAATGCATGTAAATTTTAGCCTTATGAGTTTCAATGCAAGATTGTGTTCATTTTAAGCCCATGAGTGAATATGCATGTTCATTTTAACCAATGAAATGTGAATGCAAGTTGTTTGTGATTGTTTTTTTGATTAAGGAATTGAAAAAGTGATATAAAAAGATCAACAAATAATGGTTAGACTCCTTGCCACATGTTGCAACCGACAGATTAGTAACCCAAAACAAACCTCTAAACTACTAAATAGAAAGGAAAATTTTGGAAAATATAGTAAAAACCAAAAAGTAAATTTTTACTAGGAAAATGTGTTGTTCTACAAGGAAAATGCATCTCAGTGTGGAAAATTTTAATTTTCTAGGAAGATGCATTGGTTTGAAGAGAAAATGTGTCGTAGCCTGCGTATGTGTCATTCGGACCCGTAGATGCGTCACAACAGAGAAAATGTGGTTTTCTTGTTAGCGAATCCGTCTCAATAGGGCAGATGTGTCATTTTGTATGGTGAATGTGTCACAACGTAGCAAATGTGGCTCAAAAATTTGCAAATGTGGCATTCCGTACTTGTAATTGCAAAAAAAAAAAAAAAGTCATATAGAAATATGCAAAAATAAGTGTTTTCACGTTAGGTTCACTAATGTAGCTTAGGGAAAATACCAAGTTAGCAGATTAAAGCATAAAAAAAATAACCAAAAGAAAAGCAATGAAGAACAAAGCGGTAAAGACATGAAAACAATGAAAGATCTCACCAAATGTCTTCAACCTCCATGATTACCCTTCATTGCACCTTCTCTATTTGCTGCAAGTAGATAATTTCCCTCAAATTTGTGATGAGCAACCTATGACTATGCCAATGTCCTAAGAAAAATTTGAAGGATTCTATCAAAATGCTACATAATGCAATGATGAAACAACTATGAAGCAAGCCTAAAGCATGAAGTCAAGAAATGCCAAGGTGTATGAAGTGTGTCAAATGAGGCCAAAATTTTCCATTTTATAGAAAATTCAATTTTGGGTGAATGGCCAAGATTAAAAGTTAAAAGATGCCCTATGATCAGTGGCTGAAATTGCATGTGACAACCAACAATTAGGGTTAGGACAATATTAGGATGAAATTTGAAATGAATGGTTGAGATTTGATTTTAGAAAATCAAATAAATGGTTAGAAATGCATGTGACAAGGAGATAATAATGATATGGAAAAATAAAAAGATAGAAAATCAAATAATATTAGAAATTATTTGATTTATGGAGGAATTGACATTTTGAATTAAAAATTAATTTAATTCAAAAGTGGGGCCATGCGATAGTAAATAATTAATTTAAATTATTTACTTGGAGAAAGAAAATAGAAAGTGGGACAATTTTAAATAAATGATTTTATTTAAAATTAGAAAAGTCAAGGTGGACAATAATTAAATAAATTATTAAGAGGACATAAGATATTAATGATGTATTTAAATAAATAAATAAAGTTTATTTATTTAAATAATCAAAAAGAAATAATGGACAAGAGATAATTAAATAAATTTAAGAATTTATTTAATTATAGAGGGACTTTAGAAAATTAGCAACACATTTAAATAAATAAATATAATTTATTTATTTAAATAGTCAAGAGGAATAAAATATATGATTTAATTAAATAATTAAAAGTTATTTAATTAATAGTTGAAATCGGACCATAGGACATAATTAAATAACTTAATTATGTTAAGAAAAAAAATGGAGAAAATAGAACTTGCAGGCCTAGGACAATTTTATATGTCTATAAGAAATGAAGGTTTGCACAACATATGCAAAAAGAAAAGAGGTAAAATGATTGATTTTCATTACTTTAGAGGCGTGGAAGCCAGTTTATAGTTGCAAAATACAAAATTACATAAGTTTACCAAAGATAATCTAGGGAAAATCCCAGGAAAGAATGGAAAGAACTCTAATAATGAGTATAATACTTTCCTTTATAGTTCAAGAATAACTAAATGACCAAGTAAACTATAGATTTTTGGCACCACAAGACTCCCTAACTCTTCTAGGGTTTTTCACCTAAAAGGAGAGAGGTAGGCCAAAAATTCTAGTTGGGTTCATTCAAATTATGCAATGTATGATGTTGTTTAAGCTAAATGAAATGAACTAAATGCTATTAAATGATCTAAATTACTGATTAAGTATGTAAAATCTAAGATTTATGCTATGTTGGAAAACATTATGTGATATGAAAATAAAGAGATATGAATGAATAAATGCAGAAAAAAAGAAATGAGTTGAATCAGTGTGCACTTGGAGGTTTGATGAAGATTCTGGAATGTTTTGGATGCTATCTGGAATCACATAAATTCACCAGTGGGACTCATTTGCCAAGGATGGTGAATTAGTCTTACTTCTGATGAAAACTATTGGGAACTAGTTTCTGAGTGTTGGGATCTAGAATTTGAAAAAACTTAGATTTTCAACCTTAAGGTGGGACTCATTTGCCACTGGTGGAAAATCAGTCCTCTCCCAAAATTATGAGAAATGAGGAGACAACTCTATAACACCAGATCTGAGGATCCCTACTTGTTGGGTTGCCGAAGTCAATTCTATAGGAAACAGACATAATACCTTCTCCAGGCTTGAAATGTGGTTGATTTGACTTGAAGCACCTAGTTGACTTGTTGACCAATCATTGACACCTATATGCTTGTTAAATATGCACACAAAGGTCTGCAAACACACATGCAAGAGGGGAAGAATGGTTGAGGGTTAGCAAATAGGGGTTTGTCTTTGTCAAACCCCACTTTGGTAATCAAACCCTTAAGGAAGAAAACTGAAGTTGTGTCAATGGATGCTCCAAAGTGCTTGATTTATGCTTGATTTAATGTTGTAAGGTACTTAAATGCTTGTGTGAATGAGTGAATAAGTGAACTTGATGAATGGGGGTTGAAATGGATGTAAAAACACTTATTTATACACTCTTGTGCCTTGGTAACCCATTGATACCTCATCACAGGCTGACATCAAGTGATTTTGTATAAAAAACTGAAAAGAAATTTGAAATATTTTGAATTTGGAGCCAAGGAGGACTCATTCGCCACCCATGGAAAATGGGTCCCACCTAGGACCTGAAAATGGGTGTTGGGAATTATCTTGCATTTAATGTTGTTTATCAGCTTTACATTAAAAAATGCACTTAATTAAAGATTATAAGGTCATAAAGGGGTCAAATAAAGCATAAGAAAGGTGTAAATAGTGAAATTGTGCCTAGAAATCATGAAATCTTGTTACAAGACTTTACAACACTTCAAAATAGGACTTGATAAGTGATGAAAAGGTTATTTTTAAGTTAATTGTAATGAATAAAGTCTAGAAGAGTGTAGAAATGCTTTACAACACTTTGTAACACCTTCACAAGATGTCATTATTTGAATTTTAGTGCCTATGTGTGCATGTTCAAGCCATATTACATCAATAAATCAAAGCAAAATAGACTGAACAACATGAAGTAAGGCCTAAAAGACCATGAAAATGACAAGGGTCAATTTTTATATGGTGCATCTAGCCCCCACTTTAGTGAGAGGATGAACTTGCTTCAAACTCACACTAAGTAGCCACAAACATCGAGAGGAGGGTTCAAATGTGCTTACATTATCAAGATGGAATGAAAATGATCAAGAGGGATGATCAAGCCCCTAGAATGAAGATCCCATGGAAAACTAAGCATAAGAACAAAGGAACAAACAAGTGTTGAAAAGAGAGAATTGGATGAAGCTTTCATCATTTGTCCAACTAGTTGTGGATTAGATCTAGGTTGATTGTTTGAAAAAGAGAATGTATACTCACTTTGGGGAGATAGAACACATGGTGTTCTGCTAGGTGAGAAGGCCCAAAAATTGAAGTACATACGCTAGTTGGTATGCACCCACAAACACAGGTGGCTATGGGGAAAGTTGTGCTGTTGGATGGGATTTACGCTCAACCATATTAAAGTTATACATCCTGATAACTTTAACAAGGTGCCACAAAGGAAAATGTTGGTTGGTGCTTCATGAGACAAGAAAAGCTTTGTAAGCTTAGAACTCATGAACAAAAATGAAAGTACCACATGCATGCAAGTTGCGTTATGCAAGGTGGAAAAAGTGCAAAATGTACAGTGAAAAATGTGAAAAGATGTTCAAAGGACTCTTGTTAAGTTCATGAAAGGTTTGACACTTAGGGAACATTGTGTCTAATGTCTCCAAGAGATGACCAATCAAAGAATAAACTATTCACAACTTAGGGGATGTGGTGCATTGCATCAGGCCACCAAGAGGAATGTAATATGCTAAGATAGATCAAACTTATGAAGGACATCACACCCAATGTCATCCACAAAGTTACAAACATATCATATGAATGACAAGGATACACTAGGAACCAAGAATGCAAATGAATTGATGGTAATGTATGTCCCCTACTTTAAAGGAATTGCTACACACCACTCTATGAGAAATTCCTTTAGAGTAGTGAAGGAAATAAAAATGCAAAAAGAAAATAAGACATGAGAGCCAATCTTGGAAAGCCCTATGCCAAGTCATATGTTTCCGAGTAAGGCTACGTCATGTCAAAGAAAATGAAAAAAAAGAAAGGAATTTTCCCACAGAAAGGAACACACCAAACACATAAGCGATCTATGGATTTGGGGTCAGTATGTTTGTTGCTGCAATTTTTTTAAGAAAGAGATCAGAACTATCATCATTCCCCAAAGCACATAGAACTGGAAGAATGACACAAAGAGAGTGAAAAGAAAAGGAAAAAGAAGTCCATTTTGGGTAAACATGGAAGATGCATTGTGGTCTCAACACTTTGCATCGTCCCAAAAAGGAAAAACACAAGAAAAAGGAAAATGAAAAAGAGAAAAGAAAAGAAAAATATTTTGGGTCAACATGAAGGAGACATTTCGGTCTCAATGCCTTGCATCATCCCCAAAAGGAAAATTTAAGAAAAAGATAAAGTAAAAAGGAAAAGGGACCAATTTGGTCAACATGGAAGAGACATTAGGTGTCTCTACACTTTGCATCATCCCTAAAAGGAAAACACAAAACAAAAGCAAAAAAGCAAAAAATGCACAACATATAGAAGAATAGAGGTACAAATAGAAGAAGTGTACAAAGAGAGGGAATGCCAAACACATGTTATGGGGGAAACATGATACACACATAAAATAAAAAGGAAAAGGAGCAAGCAATGCAATTGTAAGTCAACCATTAACTAAGTTATTGGTTTCTCAATCTATTACATTGAAAATGGATAACATAATTAAGAGACAAAGACAATTGCATTACAAGGACAGGGCTAACAAATTCTTGCCCCCCACAAAGTGTAGGGAAAGAATGAGCCAGTGTGGGTGATGTGAAATAATCATACAATAGTGAGAATAGAAAATTTTAAAAATATGGCATCAAAAAGGAATTTTAATTGTTATGTGATAAGAGGAAAGCAATCAATATCAGTGAAATGATACTTATCTAGTATGTCCTTCAATGTATGACATTCTTGAGTTCAATGTCCTAGAATGTGGTGATATTTAAAAAATGATATATTAGAATCTTTAGAATGAATAATCAACTATTCATAGGTGGTAATATTATAAGGCATTTGTTTAAAAGTAGTTGAAGTCTCCTTTCACATTCAGGTAGAGGATGTGTAGGAAACTTGAGTTTCTTCAATTTGTAAGGTTGTTTTCATTTGCTAGATTCTCCTTGTTCATGAGTAGGAGGAAGAGGATCCATGGGAATCCTAGCATCCTTGTCATTAGAAGGGGGTAATGGTTGCTCACATGGAAGGAAAATGTTCAAGTCAGGAGGAGCATCAAAGATCATTGTACCATCATCTCAAAGTTTCCAATACTCAAAAGAAGATCTATCA
Source organism: Sequoia sempervirens (assembly GCA_007258455.2). Lineage (NCBI taxonomy): Eukaryota > Viridiplantae > Streptophyta > Pinopsida > Cupressales > Cupressaceae > Sequoia > Sequoia sempervirens. The sequence goes on from VDFB02041638.1 coordinate 50,992, forward strand.
GGATGAGGAGGATTTTGATATTCTAGTCATGTTGTGTTTTGTTCTATTGGTTTTTGTTCAAGGAGTTGGTGAATTTCATGTTCATGTGTTATATCACAGCCTTGTTTACTTAGTATAGTGAATCCTTTGTCGTATGTCTCTTAAAGGTTTATGGGAGTGTAACTTGTGACATTGTGATCATAAAATGGTTGTGAGTGTGGTTGTTTAGAGGAACTAGGTCCACTTGAGGGAGGAACCTTAGGTACTTCATTGATTTCCAGATGTAAGTATGCAAAGTGGTCAAGAGGTGGAATAGTAGGAAGATCTTGTGACTTTATGGATGGATAAAATGCGGCATTGGCTTCTAGGTTATAAAGGCATTCATTGTAGAACTTGTTCATTCTATCATCTTCTCCAATGATGTCTACATCATGATGATGACAATCATGAGGAGTTGAAGAAGCATGAGGTAGCTCAATGTCATTAGGGTCACAACCAAAGGCACAATTGGACATGTCTACCAAGGATTTTAATGAATTCCAAAACTTATTAAAAGAAAATTCAATGATGCAAGTAAACTAAGGTGCAATAAATGACTAAAAAATAGAGATTCTAGAAATAAAAATAGAAAACAATGACAAAAAATAGTAATGCAAGAAAATGCTAGAAAATGTTTGAAAATGATGTGTAAAAAGTTCATGTGGACTGATTCACCTATGGTGGCAAATGAGTCCCAATATGAGATTTTTTTATGTTTTTTACAAAATTTAAAATGATTTTAATGCTTTTCAGATGGTAATTAAGAATGCATAATGCAAATTTTCAGTTTTTTCAATGATGTGTAATGAAAAAATGAAATCTAAATGAATTTTTCACTAATGCAATTTGTGAAACCCTAGAATGCAAAAACAAAACAATACCCTAATTGAATGTTGATGCAAGTGTAATCTAGGATGTAAAATGCAAATGAAATCAGAAATAAAAAGTATTCAATAATGCAAGTTCACCAAAATGAACCGTAGATTTTTGGCACCACAAGACACCCTAACTCTTCTAGGCTTTTTCACCTAAAATGAGAGAGGTGGGTATGTGCAGGATCATGGTATGCCAAAAAGTGGCAATATTTGTAGGGTATGTGGCTGACGACTTTTTTTTCACCCAAAATTAATGAAATGAAAAGGGTTTTCAGAGGAGACTCTCAGCTTTCCAAAAATATAAATTATGATTTAATTTGAATTTAATAAATTATTATTATTTATTTTCTATTAGAATTATGACTAAAGTCCTGATCGATAGGCTGATTGAAAAACATCTATAACTTTCAAACGGTATCATATTTTTGAATCCAAAAATCCACATTCTATGCTTTACATACTATAGGATTAAAAAGAAAAAATTAAATTTCATGAATTTTTGACCAAGTTAAGGTGAGTCGACGGATGAGTTTTATATTTTCTAAAAGTTGTAATAAAATTTCATAATTAATTATTTACTTGGAAAAAATACAAAAATATGCATCACATCCTGGACATGAGTCCTCTACTTATATATAAAATCTTACAAAAAATATTATCATTTTATTATGGTAGGGTGGGAGCACACCTACTTCTTATTTTTTCCCTGAAATTTAAGTACTACTGCATTGAAATTTCAAATTTTCACCAAATAGATTTTATTTATTTTTAAATAAACCTAGTATTTTAGAAACTACATTCAATTTTCTACAAGTTCTATTCTTACATATTTTTTAAATAATATAGATAACTTATTCAAATATTTACGTCAAGTTGCCTAACACTGTTTTTTTGAATTTTTTGCCACTTAAGGGCCTGTTTGGCATACCATGATCCTGCACATGCCCAGGTAGGCCAAAAATGCTAGTTGGGTTCATTCAAATTATGCAATGTATGATATTTTTTAAGGTAAAAGAAATGAACTAAATGCTATTAAATGATCTAAATGACTAATTAAGTATGTAAAATCTAAGATTTATGCTATGATGGAAAACACAATGTGATATGTAAATAAAGAGATATGAATGAATAAATGCATAATAGAAAGAAATGAGTTGAATTAGTGTGTACCTAGAGGTTTGATGAAGATTCTAGAATGTTTTGGATGCTATGTGCAATCACAAAAATTCACCAGTGGGACTCATTCACCCAAGATGGTGAATTAGTCCTGCTTCTGATGAAAACTGTCGGGAACCAGTTTCTGAGTGTTGGGATCCAGAATCTGACAAAACTTAGATTTTTAGCCTTAAGGTGGGACTCATTCACCACTAGTGGTGAATTAGTCTTCTCCAATTTTTATGAGAAATCAGGAGAAAACTCTGGAACACCAGATATGAGGATATCTGCTTATTGGGTTGTCGAAATCAATTCTATAGGAAACAGACATAATACCTTCTCCAAGCTTGAAATATGGTTTATTTGACTTGAAGCACCTAGTTGACTTGTTGATCACTCTTCAACACCTAAATGCTTGTTAAATCTGCACACAAAGGCCTGCAAACACACATGCAAGAGGGGAAAAATGGTTGAGGGTTAACAAATAGGGGTTTGCCTTGGTCAAAACCCACTTTGGTAATCAAACCCTTAATGAAATAATGAAATGAAATAGAATGATAAACAATTAGCATGCAAATGCTATCAACTTAGCAAACCCTTATTGAAGAAAATCTAAAGTTGTGTCAATGGATCTCCAAAGGGCTTGATTTATGCTTGATTTGATGTTGTAAAGTGCTTCAATGCTTCAGTGAATGAGTGAATATGAGAACTTGATGAATGGGGGTTGAAATGGATGTAAAGACACTTATTTATACACTCTTGTGCCTTAGTAACCCATTGATACCTCATCACAGGCTAACATCAAGTGATTTTGAATAAAAATCTAAAAGAAAAATTTGAAATATTTTCAATTTGGAGCAAAGCGGGACTCATTCACCACCCATGACGAATGGGTCCCACCTAGGACCTGAAAATGGGTTTCAGGAATTATCTTGCATTTAATGTTTTTTGTCGGATTTGCATTAAAAAATGCACTTAATTAAAGCTTATAAGGGCATAAAGGGGTCAAATAAAGCATAAGAAAGGTGTAAATAGTGAAATTGTGCCTAGAAAAGTGTGAAATATTGTTAGAAGACTTTACAACACTTCAAAATAGGACTTCATAAGTGATGAAAAGGTTATTTTTAAGTGAATTGTAATGAATCTAGAGTCTAGAAGAGTGTAGAAATGCTTTACAACACTTCACAAAACCTTCACAAGATGTCATTATTTGAATTTTAGTGCCTAAGTGTGCATGTTCAAGCCATATTACATCAATAAATCAAAGAAAAATAGACAAAAAAACATGAAGAAAGGCCTAAAAGACCATGAAAATGACAAGGGTCCATTTTTTCTATGATGCAACAAGTATCAAAGCCTAACTCAATTAGGGTTAGCACCTAGAAGAAAATATGATTAGTTCAACTACATACATCATATCCCTCAAATTCCAAGCTGAAATAATATCAAAATGGCCATGATATACATTGCATGCCCCCTCAATGATAAATCTATGTAAGACAAACATCCCCACAAGATCCATAGAAAAATCTAGTCAAGAATGGGTGTTGGATAGATGATGGTCTCCAACAACAATGGGTGCCACTTTTGTAACTATTAATGTAGCATGGGAATCATTGGGCATCATTCCTCCACTTATAGTTGGTAATAATTGTATTAAGTTTCTATCTTGTAGCTCTAAGGATTTGATTAAGTATTTGCAACACCTCTACAACATTACTACTAGTTTCTCTTGTACATGGTGTTCACTATCCATTGTCTATTTTGATATGGATCGTAGATCTAGCGGGCTTTGATAAGATAAAAAAAACTAGAAATTCCTTGATCAAGTTTGAATATTTGACAAGAATTTGATAGACAATGAAAAATATCAACCAATAGGAATACTCCATGTCATATTCACTTTACACATCATCTGATTGGGCCACTTCAAGAAGAGTTCCTTCAAAAAGGTATGTTATGTTAGCTAGAAGCCACCTGACAACCTTCCAAAGTTCCATGGCCTAAAAATGGATCCACCATGAAGAGATTTAAAACTCATGGAATCCCCATAAAATATCTCCATGTGTTGCCTTTTCTCTATTACACATTCAAGAATTGGAACCACCTTGAGAGCTTATGGACTTGCAAAATTCATTTCAGAAGATGCCATGTGTCACCCTTTTACAATTACATATTTAGTAATTTATTCCTCTTTGGATATCCCACAGACTTGTAAAACTAATGAGAATAGGACATGTGTCATCATTTTTGTAGTCCCACATTTAATTTTTCCCTTAGTAAAATAGATCTCATAGACATGTAAAAACTAGTGAGAAGTGAACAAATGTCACCCTTTCCTCATTTCCACCTCTCCTTTTTACTTCAATAAAATATTGTCTATGGAATTGTATAAACCAACCAAAAACATCCATATGACAGGGGCAAGAACAAAAATAAGATTTGAACTTTTGGACAAAAAGTCCAAAAATCCAAAAAAGGTTCAAAATCTTGACAAGGAAGGAGTTAGGTTTGAGAAACAAAAATAGATTTGGGCCTTTATAAGAAAGGTCCAAAAGTCCTATTGGGTCCTGGAAGTCTAATGAGAAGAAGAAGAAAAGGGGAAGTGGGAACTTGGGAGGAAAATATACTTTTGGACTCGATCCAAGAGTCTATCTAGGATTCAAAGTTTCAAAAGATAAGATCAAATAAAGGAAAGAAGAAAGAAGTAAGTCAAGAATTCAAAGCAGTCTTGGACCTTGATACAAATTCCCATTCAGGACCCAAATCTCTAAAAGGTTTGAAAGAGAGAAAGAAGAAAGGGAAATAATTTGTTAGTGTAATTAATATTTATTTACACTTGCATAACTTTATTTACTTAGGTAATTATTTAATTCCTAGGTTTATTATTCTCATCCTTATCTTGTTGAGCTATCTTGTTGCTCAAGACAAGATTAGGGTTATCGATATTTGCTTTTATAAAGAAAATCATATCTTGTAATTAAGAATTCCTGAATAATAATTATTTGCAAATCTTTTGCAAAGCTCTTGCTTTTTCTGATTTTCTCTTCTATGGAAGGCTTTTTCTAGTTTGCATTTCAGATCTTGGTTTCTAACATGGTATCAGAGCCTTGATTTGCAGCCCCTTCTTAGATTTTTGAGAAAATCATTGCAGGGTTCGTTCGAGATTCCTCAAGGGTATCATGCCTTGACTTCATCTATGAGGTGTTTTGGATTAGATCGGGCTTCACCATTAGATTCAGAGCACTAGAAAAAGTCAGGATTGACTTTTGTTTTGCAGATTTTGGCCATCGTTTGCCAGATCTATGAGGGTTTCAATCTAGGAGATGTTTTGCAAGCTTTGGAGGTAGCTGATTTTTTGGAGTAGTTTGAGCACAGATGGAGGTCACCATTATGTTCGCAGCGGCCAAAAACCCTAAAAATGCCTTTTGTTTTGTCGATTTTGGTGAAGTTGGTCTGGAAGGAAAGAAAAAATTTCCTGGGGGGCCGTACGGCCTCCCCAGCATGCAAATCGATGCACGAAAAATTATTTAAAAAAAAGTGCCATTTTGGGGAATTGTGCAACGCCTCCAGTTCAAAAAGAATCCCGCCACCCAGCGGCCATTGCACTGCCACCGCCACCAGCCTCCACCGCGGTCCGCCACCAACCCTGCACAGCCCCTGAGGGCTCCTTTAGCATCTACCCCAGTCACATGGATGACTGGGGGCTGTCCATTCATCCCTTGTCGACTACAAAATATTTCGTCTGAATATTCCTTCCATCGGCTGCAACATATACCGACAAACATGCAAAATATTCCAGCGAGCTTCGAGAATTTTTAGGCGGCCAAAATTTTTTTCCGATAGCATGGGCATTTGTTTTCCCTGACGGCCTCTAGGCCATCAAATTTTTTCCCATGAAGTGCTGACGTCATCGGCTGTACGCCCCTCTTTGCCCCCTCCTAAACCCAATTTTCCTTCAAGGAGCAGTTTTTTTTTCTTTTGGTCATAACTTGGGCATACGGTATCGAAATTAGTCAAACGGGATATTGTCGAAAAGCTGATTCTGAGCACTTTCTAGTGGTGTAGGTTATTTTTTAGTAATTTTATATTTATCTGCATTTATTTTTGTTTGAAGTCAGATGTTTATTTTTGGCTTCGGAGCTCATAACTTTTTGCCACGATCTCTGATTTTCATCTTCTTTGTAGCATTGGAAATTTATTGAGGAGCTCTATTTTTTTGTCTATGTAAATTTTTTTGTGTCTATCCCAAGTTTATCATTATTCTAGATTTGTCCCGATGGGTGTTTTGGAGATTACTTGGATGTTTTGGCAGTTGGAAAGGTGAAACTTGAATATTTGTACTTCATTTCAGTACCACATCATGTTATTTTATATTTATGCATGTTTAGCATTCTCTCCCTTTACAATCGTTGGGTTATTGCAATAAATGAACTGAGATAAAGTTCCATTAGGGGGGTTTCTTGCATAATAATCTGATTAGAGTGTGCATGCACTTTGATCTCCATATCGATCTTGTTTTGATGGCAACTCGTATGGGTTATCTAGCTTCTTAGTTTCTTTTGGCCACATTTTTTCTCTTGCTTGGCACATATTAGATTCACATCGGTTCACACTTGAAGGAAAACAAAACACCTAGGAATATACATTCCCTCAAGGAGAATATAGGGTGTGCAACAACATCTCTTGGAAAAGTAGAAAAAGCCAAACTAATTTGTATAATACCAGCTAATCGAGTGATATGAAAAGAATTGGCCTCCTTACAATTGGTGTTGACATAAGGGCCACTCCAAATGAAATAAAATATGGTATGCTTTCTTTCTTTGGCTCTATATTCATCTCATTTCAACACCAAATCCCCTTCTTGAAACACTCTATGGATTTCCTGCTTAACAAAATTTCTTTTGACTTGTGCTTGGTGAATCTCTAGGGCTTGCATTACTTTACTCATTTCTTCTAGCTCCATTAGCTTATCTAACCTTACTGTCATATCATCATTCTCTTATAATTCTATCTATTGTGCTAACTCAAGAGAAGACAACCCTAATGATAATGAAAACCTTGCTTACCTTCCATAAACCAATATGAAAGGAAAATTGCCGCTGTCTCTATTCGGAGCAATAGTGGCCCTTGCATAAAAATGGCCACTTAAAGGACCATCATGAAATTCATTCAAAAATCCATTGACCATATTTGGATCAATACATCTTAACATCACTCCATTGATATACTTTTTGAAAAGTATACCATCCACTATGACATAGGGAATGGACTGCAACTTGAAATTCCTTCTCTTGATCCTATTTAATCCTAGAGGATATCTACCTTCTTGTAATAATATAGCCATATCATTCACCAATTTTTTTTGAGTATTTGTGTTTGATATATGGTGCTCCATCAATACTAGGGAAGCCTGTCTGGGAATCTCAAATGTTGAGACAAGTTACTGACATAATCCTCTACCCCTTACAAGCTTAGTGGTCTTAATATCAATGTCATAGTACATCAACTTAGTCATCCATATAGCTCTCGTTTCACTAATATCTCTGCTTAAAATAAACTCTTTGATCTTGTCTTGAGGAACCAACAGTTGTATTCTATTGTTAGAAAACATGTATAAACATTTTTCATTCCCTAACAATGGTAAGGAATTTCCTTTCAACATAGATCATGTATTTGATCTCATAATCTTTAGCCCTTTACTAAATTAGATAATTGGTTTTTCCATATTTTCACTATTTATCTATGTTAAGACAATTAATATTCTTGGTTCTCCTTCGAAAATATAGAGAATGAAATCCTTGTCATAGTTGGGATTAACAAGGGTGTGAGCTTGAGCAATGTCTTGGTTGATGGCTTCAAAGATATCCTTACCTTATTTTTTTACTTGAATAGTACCCTATTTTTCTTAAGCAAGGAGGTAAGAGGCTTCACTAGAGAAGAAAGGTTTAAGATGAATCTTCTTACAAAATTAATTATCCATGGGAAGCTCTACAATCCATTCTTGTGGTTGGGGAGTGAGATGGCTAGGATGGACTCTACTCTTTGGATCAATGGCCAAACCATCCTTAGAGACAATGTGTCCAAGTAATTTTCCTTGGTTAGTAGAAAAGACACATTTATTTGGGTTAAGGGAAATACCATATTCCTTGCTTTTTAGGAAGACCTTCTTAAGGTGGTTGAAGTGATCACTTGCATGTTTTGAAAAAAACTATTATTTCATTCAAGTAAACCAACACAAATTGTCTAAATACACCTTAAAATTCCATGTTCGTATATCCCACTAAAAGGTAGAACTAGTATTAGTTAACCCAAAAGTAATTTTACAATTAGCATAGGTACCCTATTTAGTAGTAAAGGTTGTCTTATGCTAGTCAGATTTTTGGACTAAATTTTGATTATATCAAGAGTAACCATCCAAGAAAAAAAAAAATTTAACCACTAACCTTCTATAAAATTTGCTTCATGGATGGGAGAGGTAATGATCATTTAGGGATTCCCTATTAAGGTCTTTGAAGTCAACATAAAGCCTTATTTCTCCACTCCTCTTCCTAATAGGGACAAAACTTTCAACCCACAAAGAATGCTTGATAATAAAGATGACGTTAGCTTCTATGAGCTTGTTTGTTTCTTTCCTAATCAATGGTTCAATCTTAGGATTTATATAGGCCTTTGCTAATTTATCTCACAAGTTTTGCATTAGGACTTAGTTCAATGGTATGTTGGGAAAGGTTTGGGTAAAAACATTTTAATTCTTCATAATTCCATTCAACTACATCACTATATCTATAGCAAAGCTTAATGAGTTTTTTGTGTTAAAAAGTAGAGCATGCCTTTACCAAGTTCAAAGTTCTTCGTTCTACAATTGCAATAGGCTTGTGGTCACCCTTTTTTGTAAATAGATTTATTTTCTTATTCTTTAGTTGGTTATGTTGGTTAAAGATACCCTCAAGAGTGATGCAACCCTTTGGTACTTATTATTGCTTAGTTGCATGATTTGATCACCATACTGATCATGTAGCCTAGATTGATTCTTACCATAAAATTTTACTTTCTCTTGCAAAAATTTGATAATTTGTTGGTCATTTTGAAAACCTATCAATTATTTTAATTTTCTAGAAAAACAAGCCTTACAAAAGCCTAATGTGCTTCTCCCTTGTGCTTGTAATATGTACTAGTATATAAAATTGGGCTCCAATTATAACAAGCCTATCAAATTGTTTGTTCTAGTTTCTATGCGTAGTTTGACTTAAAAAAAACCTTCAAAAACCTCAATCAAATCCCAAACTCTATGTTTGTAGGATTTGAGAATGTTATTCTTGGTTATACTTTGAGCCATGATTTGGTGGACAATCAATTCACTATCTCCAAATAATTGAAATGATTTAATGTTCATTATTTATGCAAGATGGAGACTTCAATGTTCCTATGTTTGTAGGATTTAACAAGAATCAAATATTCATTGAAAATTCTTGACCAAAAAGAATACTCCATGCCATATTCACTTTACATGTCATTTAAGTGGGCCCACTAAGGAGAGTGCCTTCAAAAAGTTAGGTGACATCAATAGGAAGCCACATGGAAACCTTCCACAATTTTGTGGCCTGAAAAGGGACCCACCACAAAGAGCTTGTAGACATTTGGAATCCCCCTAAAATCATGAAATTTGTTTCCTTTCTACTATTTTGCATTTAGGAACTGGGCCCACCTTAAGATCTTGTAGAATCATGGAATTTATTTTAGAATCCACCATGTATTGCCCTTTTGTATTTCCATATTAAGGAATTGAGCCCTCTTTTGATAGCCCACAAACTCGTAGAACTAATGAGAAGAGGAAAGGTATCACCATTTCTATAGTCCTACATTTCCTTTCTCCCTTACTAACATAGCTCTCATGAACATGTGGAAACCAGTGAGAAGTAGACAAATGTCACCCTTTTTGTGGTTTCGCATCTCATTTTCTCTTCAATAAGATACTTCCCATAGAATTGTGGAAACCAACCATAAGCATCCATATGGTGGGGACAAGAACATAAATCAAATTTTTACTTTTGGAGAAAATTTTCAAAAATATAAAAAAGGTTCAAAATCCTAACAAAGAAGGAGTCGAGTTCGAGAAGCTGAAATAGATTTGGACCTTCAAAAAAAGGTCCAAAAGTCCTATCAAATCCCAAAATTCTGATAGGAACAAGAAGAAAAGGGGAAGCAAGAATTGGCGAGGAAAACTGACTTTTGGACTTGATCCAAGACTTTGTTCAAGTTTTGAAGTTTTGAAAGGACAAGATCAAAGAAAGGAAAGAAGAAAGAAGTAGGGAATCTGGAATGGTTTTGGACCCTAGTCCAAATTTCCATTTGAGACATGAATCTCCAAAAGGATCAAAAGGGAGAAAGAATAAAGGGAAATCAGTGATTGGCAATCGATCTAAACTAGAGTCCAAATATTTGTTCGAGACCTAAAACTTTAAAAAGAATCTAAGAAGAAAAGGAAGATGAAGGAGATAGCCATCTTTTAAAAACTTTTATAAAATAGGTTTTTGAATGTAGATGGACAAAGGGGAAATACAATTACCAAAGGCACATGAGCATGATAAACCATATAAAATATCCCAGATTGATTATAATTGAAGGGATATGCAAAGGAGGGTGACACAAAGTAACAACACTGTAATACATGAATAGCCCTTACATATAAATATTAATTCTATTTAATATCGACACAACATAAAAAAAGTAGAACATATAATTGTAATTCCTCAAGTTCCAAGGTGAGGATAGGAATGGCGGGGTCTCTTCATAAATGGTCTAGTTTAACAATCATGTGGTCAAAATTTTCATCTAGTTTTGATACAGACCATGACCATCAATGTACCAAAAGTGCATTTATGCTCTACACGAGAAAAGCTTAATTGATATTAGTCTTCCTAGTTGGCTAATTAACATTAATTTGATATATTATTCCATGATTTTATTGAAACTTTAAGCAAGAACATTATTAAACAAAATAAAGAATCATTGTTGTAGTTATTCATGGCATGTATGTTATATGATTGATGGCTTTAAAAAAGAGTTTTGTTGTCATTGAAAAAGGTTGTCAAGAGATTCTACTAAGGTGCCCCCAAACTAAATAATCATAGACATAAAAGTTTTATAGCGTGTTTGTGTTGATTTGATTCCTTGAGAATTTGATTGTGTACAAAACTTTAAAAAATAAATGTTCCACTCAACACACATGATTTTAAAAATTGATAAATAATGTTCTTTGGGTAGCTAAAAGGTCCCCATTTAGAGCCACATTGTAAATCTTAGGACTTGTATTTTGGGTTAGGTATCATTACTAAGTATGAAAACATGGCAATTTGGTTCATTGCTCATGGTCACAAGAAGCCTCAAGTAGATGTCAATAAGTTATCTAGAAATTTGATTGCCAAAATACTAATTAACACTACTCCCACTCAAGCAACATCCTTGGTAGTGAGTATTACATTGTTTAGTGAGGCATCAATAGAAAAGATGTAGGAGGTGCACAACAAATTTATTTTTGAGTATAATAAAGTGGTATCTCAATTACCACTACCCAAGAGCTTGGATGCTTCACCTTCCACTCCTCAATCGGGATCTATTGAATTTTCCTCTCAAGATAGAGAAACTCTATCTTTAAAATAGAGGATTTAAACTAGGAGCTAAAGTAGAGGAGATAATATGAGAAAATAGCCAAGGATGAAGCACAAAAAAATGCAAACAACATCATTGATGGAATCCTTGGCCATAGGTTACATAAAAAAATCATAGATTGGAAGATGCTTGGGGAAGCTACAAAATTTTGAAAAATTCTTTCTTCAAGCATACTCAATAGGTGGTGTCTCTACAAGCATTTCAGAGCACTTCAATTTCAAGAACAATTTCCTCGATAGAAATTACCAAATTTGAGAAGTTTGATAATAATGCTCAAAAGATGATTACAAAAACCAATGAATTCATTGGATTATTATGGGACATCTCAATATTCCAATCCAGATTGGATCTACAATTGAAAAATAAATTGAAAGCATTTAAAACTTTGGAGGATGGGATGATGCCCAAAATGTTGGATAAGTTTGGGATAATTAAGCCTTTATAAGTATGGAAAGGGGAATTTGGGACTATGGTCTCAACTATATGTTCTTTCATTTTCTCAAGTGGGAAGCCTAATTTGGATTTATTGAATAATTGAATTGATGAATTAATAAAATTGGAATCTAGCTTGGATAATTTTATTAAAGAAACCAAGATAGTTATGGATGCCAAATATAATGTCCATAAAATTAAGGTCCCAAAGGTTTTGGATTTCAAGTGGCCAATCAAAGGTGATTTCAACTCATGGATTGAGAAACATAATGAGTAGATGGTGTGGCATAATCAATATTAGTTATAGCTTCCATAATGGCTTCATTATCAATTTTGATTCGCTCAAGTGCATTTTATCTTATCTAAAGTGATTGTAATTTTTGTCTTATTATGTGAACAAGTTGTCAAATAAAAATGTGACATCTGTTCAAGGTTTCTAGGTTGTTGCTCCCTTGTATTTATAAAAGAGAATTTCAAGCCTAATTTTCAGGATCCTTCAGAATATAATTTTGGAACATGCTAATTAGATCTTAGCGAGTCTTAGCTTTTTAAAAGAAATAATTGTAAATTTTTTGTTTGTGACATTAGTATAGAGTTTGAATTGAGGCATATATGAGTGATTCATCAACACTCTTGTCTCCTATTTTGTATGAAATATTTTTTGAATCAATAAACTCAAAGATTAAGGTATTTTGTGTGACACATTTGTTGTAATAAATGTTTGTTTAATGGCTTCTATTCAAGGAGTAGAATAATTGCTCTCAGCTAAATGTTGAGATAATGTTATATGAATTGGGATTTGTAAGAAAAATTATGTTATTGAATGATAGTGAGTTGTACTATTATAAGGCAATAGTATATGTAAACCCTCAGGCTTGTAATTAGATTATTTTTATAAGAGAATATAATGATTCTTGACTCTGTGATAGGATAAGGCACTAGTCCCAAGATACTTTCTACTCAATATCAAAATATAAACTAAACCATAAAAATTTTAAGCTTCTTTTTTAGTTTAAGTTATATTCTTACACCATAATATGAGAGAATTAAAGGAGTATATGGATGAGATGAATTGTATGTGTCATACTACTAACAATTTATGTAAGAAATTAATTTGCTGAATACACCATCTATTCCAAAGTTGTATATTTTTAAGTGGTGTATGTGAAGGGAAACCCACCTTAATTTTGAAGAGTCTAAAATATAAAAGGATTTTTCAAACTCTTGTTCATTTACCACTCACCTTAACTTTCTTAATAATAAGAAATAACTTACCTTTAAAAAAATGAAATAATCAATTAGAAAAAGAATTGACATAACTAAAAAAATATTATATAAAAAAATTATTATAAAACAACATAAATTCAATTCATAAGATGACTTTCTTTAGTTATAAAACCATCTATAAGAACATACCTAAATAACCATCTAGCTTCAATACACGACTAGCCCTTACATATAATATTAATTCTAATTAAGACCGACACAAAATTAAAAAAAAAAGTTCCAAGGAGGATAAGAATGGTGGGGTCTCTTCGTAAAGGGTCTAGTTTAACAATCATGTAGTTAAAATTTTCATCTGGTTTTAATGGCGACCATGGCCGTCGATGTACCAAAAGAGCATTTATGCTCTAAACGAGAAAAAGCTTAATTGATATTAGTCTTCCTAGTTGCGTAATGAACTTTGATTCGATATATTCTCCCATGATTTTCCCGCAACTTTAAGGAAACGCATTACTAACCAAATTAAAGAATCATAGCTGTACTTATTCATGGCACATCTGTGATATGATTGATGGCTTTCAAAACGAGATTGGTTGTCATTGAAAATGGTGGTCGAAAGATTCTACACAGGCACCCCCAAACTAAATAATCGCAGACATAAAAGATTTACAGCTTGTTTGTGCTGATTCGATTCCTTCCTCGAGCATTTGATATTGTACAAAACTTAAAAAAAAAAGAGAAAACTTCCACTCAGCACACAGGATTACAGCAGTCGATATATAGTGTTCTTTGGGTAGCTGAAAGGTCATCGTTTAGAACCAGACAGTAAGTCTGAGTCAGGGTTGATTGAAGATGTCTTGCAACATATTTTGGAGTAAAAGAGAGAAACGCAATCCCAGGAAAGAGTCAGTAGATGCACTGCTTCCAAAGTCAGAAGAGCTCGACCCCAAATCAGGAATTTTACCGGTGGTTAGCACACACTTCTGTACCCGCTACAATGGACATGTTTTCACCGTGCAAAAGAAGCCAAATCGAAGTTGCAGCAGTGGAGATATAATCATAAATGACTCCGATTCATCCCCTTTTGCCAGAGCGGACGCCCGCCAATGCCTACTGCAAGAAAAAAGACTTCTTCGCAACGCCTCGGGGAAGCCTCTCCTTACTCTCAAGCGGAAGGTACCCATTATCTGTTCTATTAGTTTTCCCTTCTCTGTTTACTGCTGTCAAACTACATTCACAGCATTAGACTTTCCGCTTTAGGAAAAATTGTTTAGCACCTTTTTAAATCAATGTTTTCAATCATATTGAGGGATCCTTCATCATCCAGATATGTTTTATCTATTAGAAATTTCATTCATAATGTATATTTTATTTATTTATTTATATGGAGAAGAATCAGAAGTTTAGTTTAGGGATCTGGAATTTAATTCTTTCAAGGGTAAGCTTCTTATAATCTCTCAAGGATGTGCAATGGACAAATCAAGAGTCGGACCTTAATCCAATCTTAAAGTTAAATTAGCATGAGATGATTATTAATTTGATTGTATAATTTTTTTTTATTTTTTATTTTTGTTGGAGATACCCCTGAGGGGTCCCCTTTAACTTAGAGCCAAGGACTGAGGGGTATACATTCCGCCAAAATCTGCCCGAGGCACGATCCCGGCCTCATCCCTTTTTAGGCGTTGGGCTTTGCACTCAGTAAGACTTGATCCCTAGTGGGCTCGTTCCGAACCTTTCAACTTCACCAGAAAATACAGTAAGAAAAGATAAATGATGGATTTTGACCTCCAACATTGATGAAAAAGTTCACATAGTCAAGTGAAGAAACATCTCATGAAAAATGATGGATTGTAGAATATGATCTCTACCGTGGATGGAAAAGCTCACATAATCAAATTGAAAAACATCTCATGAGAAATGAAGAATTATAAAATTTGATCTGAAACATCAATAAAAATGTCTAACACGTCAAATCAAAAATCATCTCACGAAAAATCAAGGATCGTATCTGAAAAATCGATACAGAATGAAATCGAGAAACATATCATTCTAATATCATATACTGTAGAATTTTTCTTTTTGTCTAAATTAACTGACAGAAAGGTTTGAAAATCATATTTTATTGATTTATTTTGATGGGTACGTGGTTTTCCAGCTGCTGAGCATCAACAATGAGTGGGAAGTATATCGTGGAGAGACGACTGATCCCGAAAAGTTATTGTTCAGGACGAGGTCGTCTTATTCTCTGCAGCGCAAAACTACGGTGAAAGTATACATGGCCTACAATACAGATGATGAACAGTGGAATTTCATAGTGAAAGGGGACTATATGGAGCGGGCTTCTATTTTCTATTATGGAGCCCGAACCATTGCAGAGGTAATACCATTTTCATCCCCCACTTCACTTCATCGACTGAATTTTACACATAAAAATTCCTTCACATTAACTTTTGAAAAACATCATTCCCGCAAATCAAATAAATCTTACAAGTCCTGAAATTGTTCCCATAGCTGTAAAATCCTCATTCATTTATATTTGTTCCAATTGGTTTCAATCTTATCGAATTATCTAAATTTAGTCCGATTCGAATCCAATATTTTTGATTGGTAATACCGCAATTTTTAGCCTGATCCGAACCAGATGAATCAACTGTTTGATGTTATTTTAATGGTAACTGGTGTTATGGATGCAGCTGAGTCGTAAGCGGACATCAGACAATGAAATGCTGGAAAGGGATACGTTTCTGATCAACGTAGAGCCTGGTGTGGACTATGTCTTTATTATGGCGTTGGTGGTTATTCTGGACGAGGTTAACAGAAAATTTACAGAGTGATTCGAACTTTCTTATAATGGCATTTAATTTATAAATGATTGTGTTTACAGTGTGGGTAACATCGAATAATCCCATTCTGGGTCAAAACATTTTTAAATTCATAGCTGTCTTGCCAACTTGATGGTGAGATTCCGCTTTCTTTATTGAAAATCTTGAATGTTTATTCCATCAGTCGTTTACACGTTTTCACAAAATTTAATTTTGAGAAAAGAAACCATAAATCTCCCCAGACATGGGCCCCACTATAGCCAAAGGGGATATTTTTTATATATTTTATTGTCTCTGTTGATTGATACTCAGACCAAGTTTTCATGTAAAGAGTTAGAATATTGTGGTTAATATGCTGGCTCTTTATGCTGGGGTCAGTTCTAAAGTAAAAAATTGGAATGATAATCAAAATGTATTGATTCTTTTAAATTTAAGCTTGAATATACATATTTAATTGTAAATTATAAATATAGATGATCAGCAATAATAAAGGTAAATGTTTTTTTTTATTATCAAATGTAAATTGGATTTTATTTATTTAAGAAAATGTTAAGTTTTTGTAAATATCATTTATTCATTATAAAAATTAGTTAATTTAATTATTTGATGATGTTACATCTTCCGCATCAAATCTTTTTATATTAGACATTGTGTGGATGTCCATAAAAATATAAAATATGTGCAAAAATTTCAAGAGAGAAAGGGGCTCAAGAAAATATGGAGGAGAAGGGCAGATTTTTTGATATTTTTTGGGTAGATTTCATGACATTTCTTGGGTGGAATTTGTGATAGATTCTAGGAGTAGAAAAAAGATTTTTCATAGGCTATGAGGGTGGTTTGAAAGAGACTCATATAGAGTCATTACCAAGGAGGAAGAATTGGGTTTATAACTAAAGTTGTGAGCTTTTTATTACCAAAGCTTCATTCTCCTTTAAGGCATCAAGTACTATCTTATCTTTCATTATTAGTGAAAATAAAACTAAAAAAAAAGTATTGAATATAGGATAATCTAGGGAATGCTAGCTATGTTGGAATTATACTATAAATATCTTTGTAAAACTTGTTTGTCTATTTATATTTGGGTTTGACACAATTGATACCTACTAAAAGAGTGGGTCTACCAAAGGTGAATTCAAAAGCTTTTGAGCCTTTGAAAGGCTTTTCATATATATTATTTCTCATTTTTATATACATTTTACCAATTATATGCATTTGTGCAAGTATGAAGGTGTTGTCATTGATGTCAACTATGGGATGAAGATGTTGAGGATATTGAGAAAATTGTGAAAAAAAGGAAAATAGGTTGTGTATGTGTAGTTGGTGAGTACATGGAGCTATCTTTTTGTTGAAATATCTGAAGATTAGTTAGAATGATGAAATGAGCTGAGATGTTGCCTCTGGTACTTGGTTTTCAAGTTCTTTTGAGGAAATTTAATAAATAGAGAAAATTGTGGTGTAAGTGGTCAATGTGTGCCTGGTATTGCACTCTGCATTTCTTGTGTTTGATGTTATGCCTATGCAAAACTTATAGGTTATTCAAGGTTGTTAGAGGTTACTATATTTAGAATTTGGGTTTATGGATTGTTGTACAATGCGAGATATTTTCACGAATGTGTGAACCAATTGTTCAGTGATGTTTTCTATGGCCTAGGAGAAATGTATTTTCTCCACATTTCTTATACGTTTTCCTTCAGGTTGTGCATATTCAGGAAGTTGCTTATAATGCTTGTATCTTTTTGTATTTAGGATTTTACTTGATTTGATGTGGTATAGAGTGAGTTTCATTATTAGTATGCAAGTAAGGGTTACCAATTATTCTAAGTTCAAGTATTTGAATGATATGAGGTTGATGAAGTGTTTGATGAATCTTAAGTAGTTCATGAATTATTCTAGATCGTGTTCAAGTAATTCTATTATCCATAAGTTTCAAATTAATTTGAGGAAGCGTGTACTTAATGTTTACGGTGTTTAACATAGGTATTGGCTGACCTTGTGTTTTCCACTACATGTGAGCTTGTGAAAGCATGTTAAGGTGTGTTTGGATCTAATTAGGTCCTAATTAAGGATTTATGTAGGTCGCCATCATTCCTATCCACTGCAAGAATGTTTAGGTGTCGACCTATTTTGAATTTGTATGTATATCAGCTAGTTACCGACATTGGAGAATGTTTTAAGGTTGAGGTTGATATAAACAAGTGTTTTTTTTTTGTAAGTTGTGGCATGGATGAAAAAGTGAAGCAAGATATATGTAATATCAATGTGAGTGAAGTGTGTGATGTGAATTCGAGTAGAGCAGTGTGAATTTTAGTGTTAGGGTTCCTAAAGGTAGTGAGTTAAAGGCATCCAAAATCATTCAAGGCTACGAGATTGTTGGAGCATTGTGGTGGAATCCTTGTTGCATTAAGAAAGTGTTCTCTACATAACATTCTTCTTCTATCTTCTTGTATTTCCTTTTGTGGTAGCGAGCCCTGGCTATGACCCATTTTCAATAGTGTGCCCTATTCTAGCAGTAATCCCTTGTACCAGTTTTGCAATTATTTATATTGTGAGCTAATCCTCACTATGGTTTTTTCCTCATTGGGTTTTCCATGTAAATCCGATGTTCTCTTATGTATGGTTTGTGATTTTAGTTTTTGTTATGTGCATTCAATGTTTAATCATACTAACATAATAAGGATTTAATGAATACATGCGGATTTGATTGTTGTAGAGGGTTTTGAAGTTTTAATTTGCTATAATTGATATAATTGGTTTCAGAGCAAGGCTCCTTGAAGAGGAGCTTAACCACTTGAGATAGATCCGAGATGGTGAACAAGATTGCTTTAGAATGTCCTAGATTTGATGGATTAGATTATACATTCTGGAATACAAAGTTGGAAGGATATATGTCTACTCAGGGATATGAGATTGAGAAGGATTATCAGACTACATACACTCCACCTCCAAATGGTCCAGGTACAAGTACAAAAATCAAGGTGCATGAGATCAATGCTAAAGCAAAATTTATTATTGAGAATAGTCTTTCAAATACTAAATTAGTTAAAGTTATGAGTTTGAAGATTTCCAAAGAAGTTTTGGATAAGCTAGAAAGAATTTATGAAGGAGATCTGAAGGTCAAACAAACAACATTACAAAACTTGAAGGAACAGTTTGAAATTATGCAAATGTCTAATGAAGAAACAATTAAGGGCCACATATAGGGAGTTGATGAGATGGTAAATACTATGAAAGGTCTTGGTGCAACAGTTAAAGAATCTAAAGTAGTGAATAAATTTATTATATCACTTCTGGATTGCTATAGTGAAAAGGTATATGCTATTGAGGAAACTATTTATTTTGAAAATTATTCCAAAGATCAGTGGATTGGTACTCTAACTACACTTGAAATGAGAAAAGTGAAGAAAGGTACAAAAGTAGAGACTGCTTTCAAGGCTAGTAAATCATAGAAGGTTGAAGATTTTGGTGAAGAAGATCTTGATGATTTGGAAGCTAACTATATCAGGAAGATGAAAAAGGGCATTGATAAGTACAAAGGTAAATTATCTTTCAAATATTTTAGTTGTGGTGATATAGGTCATTATGCTTCAAGATGTCCAAAAGGAGCTCCAAACAATAGGAATAAGGAAAATAAAGGAAAGATGATTAAGAGAGCTTACTATGTGAGAGAAGATATTATTTCTGATGATGAATCTGATTATGGAGATTTTGATAATGATGAATTTTGTTTTGCTATAAAAGAAGAATATGGTTTTGCTAACCTTGAAGGTTGTGTGAAGCAAAGTATTATGAAGATAAAGGATAAGGTTGAAGGTACTTTGGTATCTGATTTTCATGTCAAAGAGGATAAGAATTACTTGGTTGTTGATAATGGATGCTCTAATCATATGATTGGAGACAAAAGTAAGTTTGTTAAACTTGAAAATTATGATGGAAGATTAGTTAAATTTGGAGATGATCTAGGAGCTAAGATTTGTGGAATAGGTTCAATCAATTTTGATGGAAAGCATAACATTGAAATTTTTTATTATGTTAAGGGTTTAAGGCATAACCTTTTGAGTGTTGGAAAAATGTGTAGAAAAATATACAATCTTGTGTTTAAGGATGAAACATGTGAGATTAGAAAAGGGTCTGAAAATGTGATTGTTTCTAGTAAGAGAACACATGGAAACATCTATCATCTTAAGGGTGTTGATGTTCATTTAGTTATGCCTTAGATTAATGATATTTGGTAATGGCACTAGAGGATGTGTCACATGAATTTTGATAATTTGACAAAAATTAGTTTAGTTCATGTAGTAAGAGATCTACCAAGAATCATAAAGCCTATCAATGTTGTTTGTGAAAATTGTTAATTTGAAAAAGAAAAAGAGAGTAGCTTCAAGGGAAACAAAAAATTTGCTACCAAACTACTGAAATTAGTTCATACAAATCTTTGTGGTCCTACAAGGGTGAGAAGTCTACAAGGCGATAGGTACTTTATTCTTTTAATTGATGATTATTCTAGAATGATTTGGGTTACTTTTCTTAGAGAAAAATATGATGCATTAGATAAATTCAAGGAATTTAAAGCTATTGTTGAGAATGAAATTGATTTGAAAATAAAATGTTTAAGATATGATAGAGGTGGTGAGTTCACCTCCAATGAGTTTAACATGTTTTGTGAAGTTCATGGAATGAAGAGGCATTTGTCTGCCCCTAGAACTCCTTAGCAGAATGGAGTTATTGAAAGGAAAAACTAGACTGTTCAAGAAGCTACAAGGACTATGATGAAAGAGGGAAATCTACCAAAACTCTACTAGAGAGAAGCTATTCATAGTACTACTTACATACTTAATGAAGTTTGAAAGCTAAAGCTAACAACACAAAGAATCCCTATGTAACACCCCACCATGCAACCCTAGAGGAAGTTGCAATCAACTACTCAAATGCACAATTTTTTTTTTTGTTTAAGTATAATTAACATGCAAGTTTACGAGACTAAGATTACTTTAAAACCCAAACAAAAAACATGAATTGAATCCATATCTTTGTTGTGCCCTTAGCACACACGCCCCGTTCGGAACGGGGACCCTCTTTTCTTTCGCCTTGTCGGGTCTTTTGGGGCCGCCTCGTTTTGTGTGCCCCTCTTTTTGACATTCCGCATGGTCGATATTGCTCCAAGGTTACACCCTAAAATCGACCGTGCCTCCCTTTTGGTTTTTGCTGCCCTCCGGGGGCCTCGTGGGTTCCTTTGGCATTGTTTGGCCCTGGACGGCCCTGGGTCCCTCCAGGCCTGGGCCTCCGAGGTTCCCTTATCGGGCTTCCCCCTATCGTTCGCCACCCTTTGCGGCATTCCCCGGGCGTCTTTCCACCCTCCGGAGCCCGCCCTGCCATCTTTCGTTCAGAAGTCTTTGAGGATTTCCCAGACGGCCCCTGCTCCTTTGGGCCCCGGGCTCTGGAAGTCCGTGTCCAGACTTCTGTCCCGTGACTGCCACCGCCATTCCCCATGTAGCGCGAGGTCTTTGGCGGTAAACTCCCGACAGCCTTCCGCCCTCCGGGCCCCGAGCATCTGGTCGCCGCCGTCGAAAGTCAACGCAAAATCTCGCGGCGGCCGATGTCTCACGTCCCTCCCGCCTCCGGGCCCCGGTGTCTCATCCGCTGCCGCCAACCTAATTTGAAATCCACCAACTTTTGGCGCGGTCGTACGTATAATTAATGATAGCATTAATGGTGGATGTGGTATTTAAGGTCCGGCCTGCCGAAGTCATTTTCATTGTTCGAATTATCCGAGTTGAAGCGAGTTGCAGAGCCGATTATTTGGAGCCCATCACCATCAAAAGTGTCACCACCGTCGCCATCAAATTCACCTTGTCCACCCCACCGGTGGATCCTACAACTTCCTGCTTAGCATTTTCGAGGTGGGTTTTTTCCGTCCGCCCTCCTATCATTTTTGATCATTTTGGGGATTTAAAATGAATTGAACAAATAATTAAATTGCATAAAATTAAAGAACACCCCTTCGCGCCTCAAACCCTTGTTTTGGAAATCTCCTAGACCGGTCGTGATGACCTTCCCTGTCGATCCGGGGCTCGCCCGTTGCGCGGTCGTTCTTCGCGCAGGGCGACCGGCCCCCTCGGGCCCAGTCCCCTCTTTCACCGTCCCATTCCAGTGCGTGGCTACGTGCTGGCGGTCGTCCCCCATGCCAGGCTCGGGTTGTCGGGCTTCCGTCCCCGGAGTGCCTGTTGAATTTCGTCCCATCAAATCTAACCAAACTGCCTAGGCCATCCAGCCGCCCGCCCTTCAGATCCCGGGCTTCCTTTGTCCGTTCGTATTCTGCCTACGATTTGCCATGACCCGGGACCCTCCAGGCCCGGCCGTCCGGAGTTCTGTCTCCGGAACTCCATGACGGTTCCGCCGTCATCCCCGGGGGAACCTTGCCGACTGTCCGACCTTCGGGCCCTGGAGTTCCCTTCGTCGCCGCCGTCGCCCGATCACTGCCTATAGCTCACGACGGCCGTTGCCTCCCATCTCTCGGTCGCTGGGTCCCGGTTTGTCTTTCGCCACCGCCGTTCAAATAAATGCAGAATATCTCCCGACGACCGTTAGCCCGCATCATCCCTCCTCCCGGGTCCTAGGA
Source organism: Sequoia sempervirens (assembly GCA_007258455.2). Lineage (NCBI taxonomy): Eukaryota > Viridiplantae > Streptophyta > Pinopsida > Cupressales > Cupressaceae > Sequoia > Sequoia sempervirens. Next base: position 73,806 of record VDFB02041638.1, read on the forward strand.
TGCTTTTTGCCGCCGTAATCCGATCGCTGTCATAACCTCGCGGCGGCCATCGCCGTGCATCCTCCCGTGGGCCGGACTCCGGGGGTCTCCTCGCCATCGCCGTTGATCAGCGCTACCTATATCTCTCGACGGCGAACCTCCGTCGGCTCCCCGCCCTCCGGGCTCTGGTCTTGTCCTCGCCGCCGCCATTCAAAGTGGTCGAGGATTGCGCGGCGGCCTTCGCGATGCGCCCTCCTGGCCTCCGAGACCCGCCACTCTGAATGCTGCCTGGTCCAAATGTAATATCTCATTGTCGTTCTTTTGCCCTCCCCGGACGAATTTCGGGATTCGTTTCCACTTCCGAAATGACCACAAGTCATTATCTCCAACTCTTTAGTCGCCTTTCTCTCGCCCGCAAACCTCCTCGGGTTCCTAACTGAACTAAACCGACTAAATCCTTCTTAAATCCGGGATTTCTGACTCCATCGCCCTAACCATGCCGCTTCCATCCTAAATTTTGTGTAACATTAAAATCTCCCACGTGACGTAGTCTCCGAACTTCAACAGGTTTTCCCTCCCTGACAGCATTCCTGCAGGGAAGTCCGGCCCTCCAGGCCCGGATTATCCAAATGCTCTAAAATGAAATCGATATCATCTGAGGATAAAGTTATAATGTATTTGAATAATTATCTAGATGATATGCTCATGATATGGACTAACATTAACGCTGTTGATGTTTTATGGTGCTGACTTCGCCCTTTGCTTGCAGAATATATGGAATCGGTAGCAGGAACTTCAGGGGCCTCCGCCGAAGAGGATAAGGGCAAGAAATCCGGAAGGGCCGCTAGGGGAAAAGACGACAAGGATCAGATGAAGTTCCAATTTCATGGTGAACCGCTCCAGTCAAAGGTCTCGACTGACTGGAGAGAGATCTTAGATACTAATGTCGGCCAGGTGGACATAGATGAGTTCACCCAGAGGGTCAAGGTCGACCCTAAAACAAAGAACGCCAGGTTGATACGCCAAAGTGGAATCGCCAAAGCTGCCGACTTCCCTCCGTCTCTGATAGCACCTGAATTAGTAATGGCTTGCCAAGAAGCCTACTAGACGAATACCAGATTAATCGTGGACAAGGAGGGGAATATCCTCGCCGACATGTCTCCGGAAGGAATCACAAAAACCTTCCACATTCCCACATTCCCACATATGCAGATCCCCACGTTGGAGCAGTGTCAGGCGGCATGGGATGCCAATCCATTGGGCTGCAAGAAGTCAATTAACATTTACTGGCTTAAGGAGAAACGGGGCAGCGCTGCAAAGGTTCCCCAAGAGCTGTTCCGCAGTGATTTTCAAGAAGATTATCACGACTTGGTGACTATGCTAAGCAGGGTCATGGGCCTCCCAGCGGCCGCCTACTTCTAAGAGTGGATGGCTTACTACATTGAACAAATCATACGAGGCAATGAGGACGTGAAAACTAAGATCTCATTCGACTGGGGGAGTATCATCAGCAACTGCTTCCACGAGCAGTTTGTAAATGTTAAGAAAAGCTCCAAGTTCTACATGACCTTGTACCTGGTGTACTCCTTGGCAGGTCAGAGACAATACAGTGGACTACTTATGGCACCGGATCAGGATCACAAATGAGGGCTCAAGCCTTTTGACCGGTACCCTCAACTACAATACCGCCACTTCAAAAGGGAGTACTGCCGGGTCAATGATGCCTTCATTGGACACGTTATCAGATTGATAGCCGGGGACTTCGAGAGAAGGGTATCTCATAGCGCTAGGGAAATTCTAAAGGAGTATGCCTCTTTATATATCCAGTTTCCCAAGTTCACTTACATCCGTGCCTAGGGATTCACGGAACGGCTGAACAAGTTGCCGAGATACCTGAACGACCAGATCATTCTCCTAGAGCTTTCCCGGCAGCTCCAACACATTCAGACGGTTTTCGGCAACAAGCACGTAGCAGGGATCCCCTATCCCATGACCCTCGGCTAGGGCCAGTATCAATTGCAGACATCTCAATGCACCGGCAACTCAGAGAAAGAACTTAAAGAATATAACTTTGAATGGTACATCGCTCGCCCACGAATGGACCCACACGGCCATGTCAGGAAGGCGCTAGGGCCAGCATACGCCCACAAGTACCATGTTGAAGATTTCTGGGTAGATTGTAAAGATGATAAGGAGGTCCGCATGAGACACTACATGCGAATGACAGTACAGTTTTTGAGGAGGGTGCAGCTGTTTCTGGTGCCTGATCAGCTTGAGGAGGATGAGTCCACCCTTGTGCACCCGAGGTACCCTGCAGTTGCCAATTTGGCAATCCCCTCCATCGACTGGGATGAGCAAGAGGTCGAGGACCTGGATACTATCATGTAGCCAATTATAGCTCGCATGAAGGAGTGGGTCGATGGGCAGGTGGCATAAATGAAACAACAAGGGGTGACTTTAACATATGAAGCACTAAAGAGCGAGCCGAGCACCACGGAGGACGTTGCCGCTTCCCCATCAGCTGGTGAGACTTCCAAGTCTCCCCCCATCACCAGGTCCCAAAAAAGGAAGGAGGCAGAAACAACACAGTCTGCGGACCCCAAAGAACAAGCAACGAAGGACATGGGAGGCTCATCTCCCAAGAAGCTCAAGAGGACCGTGATCACAATAGAGGCGCAGCCTCCCTTGCTTCTTCCTCCCCCGACGGGTGTGCTGCCCACCTCTCAGGCCGCAATTGCCTCATCTCCACAGGCAGTGGATTTTTTTGTTCACCTTGCCTCTTCACCCCCGGCTGGGTCAATAATCAATATCGACTCTTCCTCTAGCATGATCACCTCCCCTTCCTCTGCTGCTGCCATGTCACCCATTACGTCCCTCCCACTGGCAACAATACCATCGCCTATCCCCCTTTCCACCATACCCGAGGCTATTACCCGGCACCTACAGAGTCTCCCCCCTGAGCTCTCACAAGTCCTAATGGACCCTGTTCTCCAGGCGGCCCTTGCCCAAGCCCTCGCAACAGCTCAGCCTTCGCAACCACGAACAGGTCCACCAGCCATGGAGGCCACAATGCAGATTTCCAAAGAGTTGGAGGAGCTGGAACAAGAGGCTTCGAAGCCTATCGAGGAAGAGGCCAATTATTACTATGAGCAACCCGAATACGAGCACAGAACCATTGACAAGGTGGCCTATGAGGGAGAAGAGATGGGCTCTTCTGAGGGTGGGGATGGAGAAGATGGCTCGGGTGCTAAGGAAATTATTCGAGTTTTTGTTGATGACGTTGAAGAAGAATTGGATCAGCATCCAATGGATGTTGGGGAGGAGGCAGAGCAGTCGCCACATGGTAAAGAGGGACAGCCACAAGAAGATCAACCTAAAGAGGATATCACTGAGGCTGAGACCCACATTATGAAGAGCCCTGAGGCCGAGGCTGTTGAAGAAAAGAAAGAAGAGGAGGCAACAAAAGAACAAGATTCCACACAGATATTGACCACCAAGGTACCTGTTAAGCACCTCGTGTTTTATCAAGACTCTGACGAGGAGGAGGATGCTGCCAAGGAAAAGGAAGAGCTTTAAAAGGAAAAGGATACAGAAGTCTTGCCTCTAACTGAAGAGGGTGAAGGCAGCCATGATGCACCAAAGGACAAGTCTGCCATGCCTGACTGGTTGGAAAAGCAGCTTGAAAAGACTACTCCTATTCTAAGCGACCCGAGGTCGATATTGGAAGCTATCCTGGCTCGATCCCTGACCACAACTAAGAAGAAGAAGAAGCCTAAGGTCCGTTCCAAGATAACCATGGATGCTTCTGGCTCCCGGGCAACACAAGTAGCAATGCCAACTGTTGACCAGGCCGAAGTTAGCTACAATATCTCTACAATTGACCTAAGGACAGCAACCAGGGAACAGAAGGTCGAGCACCTCGAAGAGTCGGTGGCCACGGTGGTGCATCTAATTAAACAGGACAAGGTCACCAAGGACGAGCTAAAGGCGCAGGTTGCTGCCCTAACTGACTACATCTAGCAGTGGTCTTTAATAGATGACCTCCCCACTACCTCTACAGCCGTGCCACAACTACTCTCCAAGGAACAGATAGATAAGCTGGAGAGGAGGAAGAACTTGGAGAGGACCACTGAGGATTAGTTCCAGCAGGTCATAAGCATTGGAAACGTAGGGATCGGCTTGGCTGTGCAAATAGCCAACAGGTTCTTGAGCCTGATCCAATCCCTAGAAGGCACAAAGAAACTATGCGCCGACTTCCCTGCGATCTATGACTCCGCCTTCCTGAGGGTTGAGGCCATCCTTCAAATGCTAGAAAGTACGTGGGAAGAAAAGCTAGAACTGAAGAAGGAAGACCACTGGTTGGTGGATGTATGGCGCAGAGACCTCATCAACCGAAAAGAGAGGATGGAACAGATCCAGAGCAGAGTGGATCCGGATATTGCATGGATCAAAGAAATCCGGGCAGAATGCGCCGAGTACCTTAAGCTGATAACGGGCCATGATATGCCCACAGTGCAATTAGATGCAGAAATGGTCAGGCCATACTTTGAGGAAAAGATGAAGGATGGGACAGCCAGAGATATCACAATGGACTTCCTAAGTTTTGCTGCCCGTGCCTTCGATCGATCAGAGCTGTTCAGAGATCAAGGCTCTAAGTATGATGAAGACTAGAAGCGGCTGAAGGAGAACGCCAAGGAATGGAGCTATCAGGCTTTGAGATGCGAAGTCCTCGAGATTGACAAGCTCCAGGCTGTCATCCTCAAGTACATTGAACATGCAGCCTCTGAGGAGCGAGAAGACAGCCCAGCCAAGGAAGAGGACCTCCAAGAAGAGTAGCTACAGCCAAGAAAATAGCAATTAGATACAGGACGAAAAATTAATAGTGTCATCCACTAAATGACGAAATAGGGAAAAGACAAAAGATGTTTTTTAATTGTAAATCTATTTGGGGGTAGGTGAAACCCTATTTTGTAATGAATCTTGGCCACACAATGGAAATGAATCTTGGCCATTCATTTGACTTTTGGAAAACTATAAATAGAGCACTCCCCTCATTTGCAAAAGTGAGAGTTGAGTTGTTGTAAAGACATGCTGCAGAAATTTATAAGAAATAGCATTGATTTGGTGCATTTCCTTGTTTTCTTTCATGTCATTTGATTCACTTCTCCAACATTAGATGTTTAGCTTAGATCTCTTTGATGTTTAGTTAGCTATTTATTGCATTTGGGTAAATCTTAGGAATGCTGTTTGGTGTTTATGAAAATTCCTGCACTGTTGATGATCCCTTAGTCCATACTTTTTGCTATTTGCTGAAGGTAGATAGCTGTGCAAAGTTAGCCTGGACTTGATTAAAGCTGCCCCAAACACTTATCTTTAGTTCATGCATGTATGTGGTGGATGAAGGATAAAATCTGCAGCCCTTAGAAGATAGCACAATTTCCATGATACTGTGAAATCCCTGGTTTAGTGGGATATTGTTTTAAGGAATTGTCCATTGCAGGAACTCCATTGTCACTATTCATTGCAGGTTCTAGACTTAGAAACTTTTCTCCCCCTTCGCTCTTTTTCACCCTTTTTAGAAACTAAACAATACCAAGGTTCATTGCAAATTATAAAGCCAAATCTAATAACTAGATGGAGTTTGAGACTGCTGTTTGAACCTACATCCAACACATAACTGCTTTCATGCTAAGAACTCCTTTTCGAGGATCCAACTTCATGCTTCGCATCCACACTTTGTATTTCTGTAAGGCCGCCTTGTGATTCCAGCAAATCACATCAAACTACTGAGGTATCTAAGCACCGTCATGACCTGACATCCGAGAGACCTTGGGATAGTGTTCTGCAATTCGATTGTGGGAAATTGTCTTTCAAGAGAGGTAGTGCGCTTATGCACTACCTGTGTTGAGAAGTGCATAAAAACACCATCAACAATCATCTATTTACTTAAGAAATTAAGACACATACATTCCATACATGATAAATTACATCAAAGAATAAGAGATACCACATGATTTCATATAACAATAAATCAACAATAAGATTACATCTCTCATTCCACGAATGAGGTAAATCCAATAGCAAGATTACAAATTACAACTTTCCACCTCGATAACAAATGAGGGGTAATAAATTACAAGATCAACTGAAATGAATAAAGTATGAAATGAACTAGATCCCATGAGCTCTCCAACTGGAAATATCATCCACACAAATAAGAAGAAAACCCAATGTAGTAAGGTGCACGTTCCACCCAACCAAGTGGTACCTGAAGGCCCACCCCCCGTGCTAGAAGATAGTAACAAGGATTCCTAGACAAGCCCATCTACCTCTAGACACAAGTTGACACATATTGACTCATACTGACACAACCAACCATAGGTACAACACAAGTACAACTCTAACATGGTCACATTGCTTCTAGACATAAAACAGATCGAGTATGTTAAGAAACCATACACACAAAATCACATACCAACTATTGTTATAAAAAGAGTGTCATCACACAACTCGACATGGGATATCCTATATGAATCTTCATAGGCTCTAGCCCCCATTATGGGATATCCTGGTGGCCTCAACCAAATCCCGACTCCCATACTCACTCATGCGGAATCAAATACCTCTTGTAAAGACAAAATAGATGACCTTGCCATTCTAGGCCTTCCCACTCATCCCAAGCCTATTTGAGCACTTGTGTCTATGAGTGAGGCTAAAGTATCTTGATTAGTTTAAAATATTACCCAACTTCTAAGTACATTGTTTTAGTTATCACTTGATTAAACCACCTCCGCAGGTTACCTAGTTTACCTCTTTGGACTCTGGTGCCTAATAGAAGCCACTGTTCTACTTGACAACATACCAAACAAAACCAATCACAAAGGGAGCCAAAATGCATACAAACTAGGTAAACAATCACTCCAACTCTAGGAGGCAACATATAATGAAACTCACTCCAAACAATTGGAGGCAACAAAACACATAATCCACTCCTTCCAAAGGAGGCACAAATCATCCCCGTTCATGGAAACTGGGTAAAATATTGACAACGCACCATGAACTACCCAAGGGATTCAAAATAGGTTGACAAACGTAATATGACAACCCCAATTAATTAAAAACCCCATCTAGAAGACTTATTAACCCCTACCAAACAATTTCCCCCAAAGAGATAATAGAAGAAATTACATTTGAAAAGGAAAATAAACAAGAATTAAATCTACTTTGGATTTCCTAAATCCACTTCCTTTAATAACATTCAATAGTTTATTGCCGCAATAAAACTAACTAAATTATGTCTCTTTCAGACAAAGGATAAAATTTACTAAGATATTTAATTCCCTCATTGCTCTTAAATAGTAATAAACATTTACTTCTATGATCCAAAACCTATCATTTAAAAATAAGTATTGGTCCTTTGCAAAATAAATCATTTTAAAATCAATTAATCTCACTATTAAACACCTTACATTTAAATCCAATATTTGTCCTTTCAAATATATTATTTTAAAATAAAATTAATAATTTTACTATGAACACAATATTTTAAATTCCTCAATTACACATTTCATGAAAATAACTAATCTTACCATAAATTTGCTTGCAACCAATAAGAACTATAAATAAAAATCGCTCTCTTAAACATTTCATTTCATTTAATATGAATATCCCTTTCCCTTAAATCATTCCCTTATTAAATAATTATTTAAGCATTTGACAAGCAATAATAAATTAAATCTAAGGGTCTACTTTAGTTTCTTGATAATATTTAAATATAAAAATATCATTTCCCCATTGAAATCATTTCATTATAAAATAAATGTTTTCATCCATTATAATAAAGTAATCTTAAAATAATTATATTTAAATATAAATATATGTTTAAACATATAAATATTATTTAAATATACAATTATATTTTCTTTTTAAATTCCAACTCATTAATTTAGCACAAATATTTTCCAATTAAAAATAAAATAAAATATACAATTATATAAAAATAATATATAAAATATATATACATATATTTATATATTATTAAAAAACATATATAAATATAAATAAAATTTAAAATATATAATATATATATTATATATAATATATAATATATATATTATATTTTATATATTATATAATATATATAATATATATATTAAATATTAAATAAAATTCTATAAACAACAAAACCCCCAACCCACAGTCGAGCGCACAGTAGCCACGGTTGTGGCATGGGATTGCTTCCCACGCAGTCCTCCCATAGGGAAGGTAAGTTGTGTAGGTAGCGACACTGCCTCCACAATAGCACCTCCTCTATGGGGACGCTGTGGGCGTAGTCACCCTCCCCCCAGCTGCATCTATAATTTTTTAATAAAATTTATTTTATTTCCCCTGTTTCAAAATTTTGTTGTGCGGCTCTATAGCCTGACATAAAATAAAATTTCTTCCTTTTTTCTAAAAAAATAAATTATTACAGGCATACACAGATGCATATATATATATATATACATATATAAATTTGCATATACATATAATCAATATCTCAGAATATTGCTTAGGAAGAGCAAATTTAATCCAATGTTCTCCTACAGGAGAATATTTCAATTTTAATAGAGGGTTGTAGTTATTTCACAAATTCAACAAAAGAACTTCATTTCCACACATTTAAACATAGATTATCTAAGTATTCTATTGTTTGAATTTTTTTGTTGTTTTCTCTTTCAATTTCCTATTGTTTAAATTCTTTTCCTTACAAAAGATCTAAGGTTTTTCTCCATTTTTCTATAGAAATTTTCAAGAATTCTCAACAAGATTTACAGATCTCTTCAAAAATTAAAAATCAAAGCTTCCAACAAAAATAAAACAATTAAAGGAACTTGTTCTTTAAGCTTGAAGAAAATGAGAACTGGAGTTGAGCTTCCCTGTAGAATCCAATCTTCCAAAATTTCTTCCAAAACTCCACTTCCAAACTCATGAATGTCTCTCCAAATACAAGAAAACCTTCCTCTCTTTTTAGCGACCAAAAATTCCAAGATATTTCCTTCTTCTCAAAAATAAAAATATCTCCTATTTATTTTTCCTTCAAATTTAGTCAAATTTCTCAAAATATCCCAGATATTTTCTTTTTCCAAAAAAAATAAATATCTCTCTTTTTTAACAAGATTTTTAAAAAAATATCTATATCCTCAACACTTAGTCAAAATTTCACAAATATCTCCCTTTCAACCACCATAGATATTTTTCATGCATTTACAAAATATTTTACTTTTTAATAATTAAAACAAAATTTAAATTTCAAAATAGATTTAAATCATTTACTTTATGCACTTTACAAATACAATTAAACTATTCACTTAATAAATTTAATTGATTAATTTATTTACTCAACAACTAAATTTATTTAATTAAATTATTTATTTAATAAATAAATTTAATTACAAAGATTAGATTACTTTACCAAATAAATTACATTTAGTTAATTAAATTAAATTAAAATCTTTTTAACAACTTTACTCAAAACTAAATAAATAACATTTAAAACATACAATCATTAATTTTCACATATACTTCCTAGCAATAATAAATTATCAAAACATCAACGACGACATGACTGAACAACAAATCAGTTGCAAACTGAGGACACACTATGACCGGGTTGTGGTTTGACAAGGGAACCTCGTTACTATCTCCCAATCAACAATACCATTGGAATATGGACACACTCAAACCTGTGAAACCAAGTGGAGATGATGCCCTGTACCCGCAATCCTTCAGTCAAATGTAGAACATGCATAAAACTTAGCAGGCACATTGTGAAGAGAAATCAGAGAATCATAGAGCGCTCGCATGCAAGTGATGTAATCACATCTCCTTCACCTATACAGTCACATCAAGACTGACAAAAGTAAAGCATCATTAATCAACAGATAAGCATATATTAATATTAACAACTATTCTAATCAAAAGCATAACATGAAACATAACATCCATATAGTGCATCATCTCATCACAGAATAACATCGACATCACTCTTAAGCCAACAATCATAAGACAATAACAAATATCAATGTCTATCATAGTAAAGGAACTGACTAATAGCCCGAACAAATTAGAGATATATAATAGCAACTAGAGGGGAACTACACCCTATGAGCTATGGTATGGAAGGATTCCTACTGTGAAGTACTTTAGAATGTTTGGAAGTAAATGCTATATCAAAAGAGAAAAAGAAAACTTAGGAAAGCTTGATGCAAGATCCGATTAAGGTATCTTCCTTGGAAATTCTATTAGAAGCAAATCTTGCAGATGTTACAAAACAAGGCTAAAAAAGATAGATGGAAGTGAAAATATTAAAGTTGATAAAAACTTGTAGAATTCAATTGTAGTAGATGGATATGCATCAGATGAACCTCATTGCAAAGAAGTTGAGGAAAAAAAGGATGATGAACAAGGAGTTTGGAATGAAGAGGAAGAAGCTCTGGAGAAGACCCCTAAAACCCCTAAGTATGTACAAAAGAATCATTCTGAAGATCATATAATTGTAGATATAAGGAAAGGTGTATTGACAAGAAGCAAAGTTGCTAAAATTGAGGTAAATATGTGTCTACTTTCTTAAGTTAAATCTAAAAAAGTGAGTGAAGCATGTAAGGATGAACATTGTATGAAGGCAATGGAAGAAGAACATATGCTGATAGAAAAGAACCAATCTTTGGAATTGTTTCCTAGACTGAAAAAAAGGAACATAATTGGAACTAAGTGGGTATTCAGAAAAAAGTTGAATGAGAATGGAGTAGTAAGAAATAAGGAAAGACTTGTGTGTAAGGGTTACTCACAAGTGGAAGGTATAAAATTTGAGGAGAATTTTTTTCATGTGGCTAGGATGGAAGCTATCAGAATATTTTTGGCATTTGGAACACAAAGAATTTAAAGTTTATCAAATGGATGTGAAGTCTAATTTTTTGAATGGTGAATTAGAAGAAGTTTGCATGGAACAACCAAAAGGATTTCAGTTGCTAGATCAACCTGATATGGTATGTAAATTGAAGAAGGAACTAAATGGATTGAAGCAAGCTCCTAGAGCTTGGTATGGAAGATTGGACAAGTACTTGATACAACAAGGATTCAGCAAAGGCACCACAAATAATAATCTTTGCTTCAAAATTGAGTAAAAAAAATCTTGATAGTAGTAGTATATGTGGATGTATTATCTTTAGAGGAAATGATGTTATGTGTAAAAAAGTTGCTCAAGAAATGCATAAAGAGTTTGAGATGTCAATGTTTGGGGAAATGAATTTCTTCCTTGGGCTACATGTCAATCAAATAGATAAAGGGATTTTCATTTCACAATCTAAATATGTCAAGAGATGTTGAAGAAGTTTGGAATGGATGACTCCAAATTGGTATGTACTCCTATGGTGACTGGTTGTAAACTAAGCAAAGATGATGATTCACCTAAGGATGATCATCTGGAGCAAGTATATATCCATAGTTGAGGGACTGTTATATCTAACTACTACTACACTAGATATCATGCATGTATTTTGTCTTATAGCTAGATTTCAAGAAGATCCTAAATAAACACATGTTGTAGCGATGAAGAAGATATTCAGATACTTAAGAAGCACTCAAGATTATGGCTTGTGGTATCTTAAGGATATTCACATTAAGCGCTTGTACAAATGTAGATTGGGCTAGTTGTATTGATGAAAGGAAAAGTGAAAGTGGTGGTGCATTATTTCTTGGATATAGATTGGTGTCATGGTTGATCAAGAAGCAAGATTTAGTTTCCCTCTCCACTGTAGAGGCTAAATATATTGCAACAACATCATGTTGTACACAAGTATTATGGATGAGACAAACATTGAAGGATATTAGAGTTGTATATGATAAGCCTATTTCTATCTTCTATGATAACACAAGTGCAATTAAAATTTCAAAGAATATAGTTATGTACTAAAAGAAAAAGTATATATCTATTAAATATCACTTTTTGAGAGAAAAGGTTATGGAGAATGAAGTGAAGATTGAGTATGTTTCTACAAAGGATTAGATTGCTGATATATTTACTAAGGCTCTTCCTAAGGATACTTTTGAGTATCTTTAGGGGAAGTTGGGGGTTGTGATCCCTCCCTATTTTAACTAGATGCATATGGAGATGTAGTAGTCTAGTGGATCTATGGATCTATCTCTTGTCTAGACTGATGTTGGTGGCTACCTCTCAGGGGGAGTAGGTAGTGTCACATGTTGCTGATTTGTTTGGGTATACTCCTAAGGGGGAGTGTTTAGAGAAAGTTTCTTGCTTCAATTTCAAAGAGAGGGAATAATGCAAACTTTTTCCTTTTCCATTGATGTCAAAGGGGGAGAGAGAATCATGTGAAATAGCTAATCTACTTAGGGGGAGAGAGATAATCATGTAAGGTATCAGTGAAGAAAGTTGTGTATGTTGTCTAATCATTATTATCAAAGGGAGAGAGACTCCTATAATGGGGAGAGAGTTTAGGAATGTTGTGTAGGCTGTCTAATCTAAGAAAAAGAGGAGAGTTTGTATGTTGTCTTTTCTTTGATGTTTTATTCTTTTCACATTTTGTGTTGCCATCATTGATAAAGGGCTCGATTTTTGCAAGTATGAAGGTGTTATCATTGATGTCAACATGAATTCTACTGATTGGTGTTGTCATTAATGTCAAATATGGGATGAAGATGTTGAGGATATTGAGAAAATTGTGAAAAAGAGGAAAACAGGTTGTGCATGTGTAGTTGAGACCTTGAGGAAGTGTTTTGCATACATGGAGCTATATTTTTGTTGTAGTGTATGAAGATGAGTTAGAATGATGAAATGAGATGAGATGTTGTCTCTGGTACTTGGTTTCCAAGTTCTTTTGAGGAAGTTTGATAAATAGAGAAAACTATGTTGTGTAAGTGGTTAGTGTGTGCCTAAGTATTATGCTCTACATTTCTTTTGTGTTGATTCTATGCCTATGTAGATCTTATAGGTTATTCAAGGCTGTCAGAGGTTAGTATATCAAGAATTTTTATTTCTAGATCATTTTACAGTGTGATATATTTTTACTAATGTGTGAACTAGTTGTTCAATGATGTTTTATGTAGCCTGGGAGAAATGTATTTTCTTTGCATTTCTTCATTGTTTGGATTCAGGTTGTGTGGATTTTGGAAGTTTCTTATAATGCTTGTATCTTTTTGTATTCAATTTTTTACTTAATTCAATGCAATACAGAGTGAGTTTCATTTATCAATATGCAAGTAAGGGTTACTAACTCTGTTCTAAGTTAAAATATTTGAATGATGCAAGGTTGATGAATCTTGGGTATTTTGTGAATTATTCTACATCATGTTCAAGTGAATTTTGTTTTTCAAAAGTTTTAGATTGATTTGAGGAAGCATGTACTTAATGTTTATGGTGTTTAGCATAGGTATTGGATGACCTTGTGTTTGACACTACATGCGAGCTTGTGAAATCATGTTGAGGTGTGTTTGGATCTTAATATGTCTTAAATAAGGATTTATGTAGGTCACATTAATTCC
>VDFB02041639.1:0-22711 GCA_007258455.2 Sequoia sempervirens
TTTTTAATGAAAAATTTAGAAGTATCTATAAATGCAAACAAAATTTCAACTATCATTTTTGTACTACAAATTTTAAAAAAATATTTTGATAGACATTAAAAGAAAAATAATCATAAATATATAATTATATAAATATAATAGATTAAAAAAATATGAACATACATTGTTAATTATATATTTATATAATTAAAATTTATACAATATATAATATAATATAAATATTTTAATTATAATATATAATAAAGTATATAATATAAATATTGATTAAAAAATATTATATGTTCTCTAAATTTATCAATTAGTTTAGAATATATGTTTTCACCATAAATTTAGAAACATATTATATATATTAAAATATTAGAAAACATATTATATATAATTCCCATATATTGGGCACGGTAAAAAACAAAAAACTGACAAATACGGCGGCCTGGGATTGTCAGTTGGCTGGCGTGTGCACGGACGGTCAAATATGGTGCATGGGGCATCCGATGTCCCATGGCGTTTTGGGGGCTGGATAGCCCACTTGCCCGTTGATCCGCGGGGGTCTCCAATTGAATGAAAGGACGTGGACAAAGGGGTCTAAGAACACGGCAAGCCCTTCACAAAGATGATAGCTATTTTCCTACCAGCAATTACGCTGATTGATGGCCTCTGATGGTGATGGGTCAGTGAACACAAATCGATGTTGTTACCAGCTATCTTGACCATACAAAGATAACATTTATTTCTAGAATACAACCAATGGTTGTCTATCATAAGAGGATCTGATGAAAAGTGTAAAGAAACTTTCAAACAACTGCTAATTACCAGGCATGCATAGAAGATAAATGAATAAAGATTTTTACAAAATTTCAAGCAAAAATCACGCCCCAATGTCAATAAATAAAAGCTTTTAAACTATTACAACTAGCAGGTGTAAAACTAACGACCATACACGCTAACTAAGAGACTTTGGAGTTGATGTGAATGGTCGGCGTATGAAAAGAAACTTTAAAACTCTTATGCCACAGTGTTTGGTAGATGTAAAGCTGCGAACAAATGGCTTCTAGAGACTTTCAAACCACTGCAATTGGCTGGTGTAAAGGATGCAGCCCCGATAGTGTGCTGGACGTCACAATCAGATCACATATACTCAATGGGAAAGATGTAGATTCAAAACAGAGAGCTTGAGGTACATTCTATAGAGCTCGAGGTGAAATCATTGTAGGCCATAAGAACATGCCTTTTGTCCTTCTATCAATTAGTTCATGCGCTTTGTTATGCTGATGCATTTGATTGTAGTTACCTGTTACCTAACAAAAAAGAAGATTTACTATACCAGCGAATAAGGAAAAATTTCAAAAGCCCTTGTCATTAGCGTGAGCACTAGAAACATGAAAATGTTCAGAGGTCATTCATTTCAAAGCTAAATGCAGAGATTTCCTTTGAGATTTTAAATTAGAAATGAATCTACGTTCAAAGTAGTGATGACTACAGGGCCGATGCAAAAAGATTAAAGTGTATAGAAATTTCAAGTGAATGCATTTGGCAGGCGTAAAGGCAATCTACATTGCTTTCTAACGAAGTGGGAAATGTGCAGAATACATTTATTGAAAAAGCTTACAAATCTTTGAATTCAAAGTTCTCGGCAAATGTGACACTAAATTCTACAACTTGCGCTAGCCTCCTCCCTACAATACTAAACACAGAGTCATTAAATCAGACGCATAGAGATAGGTGTGTGTCAATCTTCTTGTGCAGATTTTACTCTGATTCAGCCTGGAAAGATTCATAGCCACCTATAATGTTTTTGTAGACTTCAGACAAAGCCTAGACGTCTATCTAAGTGTAGTGAAATATCTGTATTAAGCATAGAGCATAGGATATTTGAATGTGCCAATAATAACTTTTAGACAGAAAACGTGCCAATGGCATCGAGTTCTCAACGATGTATGCCAATAAAATTAGAAATTTGTGGGGACTGCAGCATGTACGCATCATGAACTGACCTGGCATTAATGACAGAAAGTAAATGAGGTGAGTTTGTCAAGATCTTCGAGATTTTCAAGTATTGCAAACAGTGCATGGAAGAGTTTAATGCTACGCCTAATTTAACATATGAACAAAACAAATACATTGAAGGTTTAGAAACTCTCCTATAGAGGCCACACACAGAGATTTTAATGCACTAGGTAGGCGTAGAGCCAATTTCTGCAACCTTAGCATAGCATTTTGCCACTGTTCAGAATTAACATATAAAATAAAGCATGGTTTCCAAAAGATATTCCAAGTGTGGAGGCATAGACCCTATGACACCTCTAAAAAATGCACTGGGAAGCTACATATCAATGACATAAGCACAAATTTCGCCCATAAGGAGTCTGTATTTCATGGAAATTATACTGCAAAAGAATCCTGGGGTGGGATTCAAGATTCTCAAAGGCGGTGGAAGAAAATAAAAAGAGAAAGGTCTCCTGAAAATAATCAGATAAAAAGATCTGATGGGAACTCCCCAAAGGTCATTACAAAAATATCATCCATGTCACCTGAAACAAAGAAGATAAATAAGTATGCATGTGACAGGATAAAGTTTTGTTTATATAGATTGGACAAAGCACCAGAATTGACAGTAAACATAGACAAAGTCTAAAACCGATTGTGCAAAATACATAGATAAAGTATGAGAAACGATAGTAACTAATGTAAATGTTCTTTCAAATGCCTAAAATGCAGGTTTTTGGTTTGTCTTTTGAACTTCATTCAAACAAGCAAGTCAAAGTGATGCCCTCCTTCTAGCGCCAAATGTTGTGCATACTTTTGAAATCTGCAAAAATCTAAAACTTTATACAAGGTTAGTAGCTTACAAATTCCTCAAGAATGACCCTATGAAATACCTTGTGAATGTTTCCAAATGCAATAAATGACAAATAGAAAAACTAAAAGCATTATGAAAACTAAAACAAGTTACCTATTCCATAGTGGATTGGTGTCAAATGTGTAATTGACCCTTTCCCAATCCTTGCTCAAAGCTAAAATGATGCAAATGCTAATATGATGGAGAGCCAAAATATATCCTTAAGCTAATAGAGTGACTTTGTATGTAAAAAATGTGGATCCAATTGTGGAGGATTAAGCTTCCATTTACAGATTTTCTTGATGAGAGATTGGCCAATGAAATGAGGCCACTTGTCAACCTCTGATTGGTTGAGGAGTGAGCACATTTTGGTTAATGTGCCAAGAATTTAAAATTGTTGAGTGGGGGAACATGTAAGGCTTTTGAAATTTTAAATTCTGAGTGGGGAACATGTCAGAATTTAAAATTCTGAAAATGCATGGGTAGAGGATATGTTAGAATTTTAAATTCTGAGTGGGGAATATGTCAAAATTTAAAATTATGAAAATGCATGGGTGGAGGATATGTCAGAATTTTAAATTCTGAGTGGGAGACATGTCAGAATTTAAAATTTTGAAGATGCATGAGAGGAGGATATTCTTCCAAGATGCCATGTTGTTTGCTTATTCTTCCTTTTCTTTCCTTCTATTTCCTTGGTTCTTTGTTTGTCTTGTTTTGTTCTTTGGGGTTTCCCTGTTTCTTTCCATCTTTAAGTAGTGGGTTGTTATCTGAAGCATACTTTGGTCATTTAGAAAGAAGTGGTTTAGATATTTTCAGACCTGCTGATTGGGTGATTTTGTCCTAAACTCTTTTGATTTATTCCCATTATCAATAAGAGTTGTGGAAAGTTTTGAAAATAGGGTGCAAAGTAAGTAGCCTTCATTAGCTCCTCTAAATCTATTACAAGTCATTAAGATCATCTCCTTTGTATCGGTATATTTGTCCTAGGGTGATGGTGTTGTAAGATTTGAGTGAAAAATATGATCTCCCAAGTGTTGTTATGAGGTCCATCGTAGTTTTCAACCCAGAACAGATGTTAAACATCTGACATATTGAAAAAAAAATTGAATGAAATATCTAAAACTCTATGAGAAAAAAAGAGAGAGAGAGAGAGAGAGAACTATTTGAAGAGAAAAGAATTATCTAAAGAGAAAAAGGATTCAATCTGAATGGGTGATTCCAGTATCTCTATCGGCGCTATGGACGCCTGACTAGCAGTAGAGCAATGATGTGACAGAACTAGAGGTATCTTTGTTGGGGCTATGGACGCCTAACTAGTAGCAGAGCAATGCCCAGGATATCATTGCACGACAGCTAAAAGGAATCAACTCATGTAGCTCAAATCTTGCACATTGTTGTCTGAAAGATGAAGAAAAGTTTATGAAAGGATAATGCACAATTAAGCACACACATAGATTCAGGGATAGCCAGTGTTGATTTACATTTGAGATTCTAGCTCAGCCTTGGTTGCTAAAATTGACCCAATTGGAGTTGTCATACTCATAAACCAGAGATTCTGGGTAGTTGAATCCTTCAGTTTCTTGAAAATGGTTAAACCATTTTCCCAGCCGAGTCACCATTTGTTATGCCTTGCATAACCACCCCATTTTATTCTAGAACAAAATGGGTCCCCCTTTTTCTTTTCCCTTTGGCCTTTTGTTTTCTGCCTTAGGCATTTTTCCTTTAAGTTCTGTCAAAAGCGGAACCGGGACCAATACTGGACTTGGAAATTACTTCATAAGTTCTAGTTCTTTCCGTCCCCATTCTGATCCTAACGGTTCTTTGTCTTTGTCTTTATTCTTTCTCGGAGGCGGGTCTGGGTCCGAATCAGAAGGTTAAACTTTCTTCAAAGTTTCTCATTCAGGTTCCATCCCGACCCTGACTCTGCCCCTCTGCTTTTCTCTCTTTCCTTTGTTGGTCTTTTGTTGGTTTTTGTGACCTGTTCCTTAGATGTTTTCGGCCCTAAGCATCTTTTTCTTTTTCTTTTGACGGGTCTGGAACCGGATCGGATTCTGAACTTGGAATTCCTTCCAAGTTTTGTTTTCTATTCCTTCGTCGGTCCCGATTTCGCATGTTTTATTCTTTCGCTTTTACTTCTTCTATTTTTGTCGTGATATTTTCCCTCCCCTTTCTCCTTTTCCTCATCCTTTTTCTAGGCGTCGTCAGAGGTGGGATCAAAATGGAATCCGAACCTAAAACTTGAAAAAGTTTCTGGTTCAGTTTTGGTTCCGGTCCCGGTTCCGCCGTGTTCATTTTGTTTCCCTGTCCCTCACGTTTGGTTTCTATTGCGGGAGCGGAATCAGGGTGGGGTCTGAACTAGGAAACGATGATCGTTCCCATGGCTTGTTCCCATCCCCACTCCAGGCCCGGTTCTGATTTCTGTTGTTTCTGGGTTGTATTTTGTCCCGATCCAAGTTATGTCGGGACTTGTCTAATTTTGCCTCTCATGTGTTCCCAGCTTGGATTTGGTTCCACCATCGCCAAAAGTAAGTCTTTTCTTGCGAAGTGTAATAAAATGAGAGGTATTATGGGCAAGTTTGAGGATGATATCTTTTTTATGATTTAGAAGACTAACAAAGACCCTATTTTGCAGGATCAAGTCATGTGCATGAGGATATTTCTCGAGAAGTCTTGCCGAAAGGTGAGGTGGTATCGACGTGGCAATTTGAGTTTAGAGAGAAGTCTTAGCAACCGAGTAAAGTCTCGCCGAAAGATCTAAGTTCAGTGTGATTTCTGGCTAAAGGAATAAACGTCTTACCGACTCAGAGAATCTTGGCGAAGGGAGGCGATCTCGGCAAAAGGTCTTGCCGACCCGATAGGGTCTCGCCGACATGTTTTAAGCCCTCAGTGTGGCGCGTTGAACTCGCTGTGATGTCTTCCCAACTGATGTTGGTCTTGTCGATAGCGACAAACCTACCAATGAAAGAACATATCACTATAACTCTTAGCGCTCACCATAAGGTCTCCCCGACCATATGATGTCCTGCCGACACAAAGTGGACCCCATTGAAATAAATAGAGCTCACTGAGAGAAGAAGGACTTTTTCCATGTGGTCTTGCCAAAAGAATGTAGTCTTGTCGATACATTTTGTGAGCTTGATATGAGTTTTATAGCTCGCTGAAACATCTCACCGACTGACCCATGCTACATCGACAACTTGTAGGAGCACAAATATGGAGCAGGAAGGGGGCCGAAGGAAGAAGAAGGAAGTTGTGAGTCATAATTCCAATTGGTGTCTACTAATAGGGGTAGCTCGACATTAATGGTGATATTTTAGGGCATTCAAAGCAGCTTCGCTAGAGTTCAAAAATGGACACGGAGGCATAGAAGTAAATGCAGTAGCTGCAAAAGATCTACAGATCACCTCTGGAATGATCCTTCACTAGCATGGACGTCAAGAGTGTGCATTTAATGTAGGACTAACTACCTTCAAAATATCTAAGAGCCACCCCACCTATAGGGAGCAGATATTTTGTAAACCCTAATGTAGGGGGACAGCGTATCTGTTTTTGTACATTCTGTATATATGGCATGCTTGCCTCTTTGTAAAAAGCAGGGAAACGTCTAGTTGGTAGTCAGTAGAAGTAGGAGCTGAACTTGTAGAGTAGAACTAGTAGTTAGGAGTTAGATTCAGAATAGATTAATGTATCTTTCAGCTTCCTTAGTGTAAATGGAAACAATTTGGAATCACAAATTTTTTGTACACTGGTGATTGTCCCAACTCTATAAATGTTGCTTATCTATTTCACTAATAGTAGAAGCAAGCAAATTAAAATCTATTTCATGTTGTGTTCCAGAATGGTGTTTGTCTTAAGTTAATCATCCGATTTGGGAAGCTTTCAGGGAATGAAATTTGATTTTATGTTTTGTTAAATGATAACTTGCAATCTGTTGTTGAAATCGGCACTGTGAATGAATGAAATTGTGTGTTAGTCACAAGTTAATTTTGTTCAGCAATTTTAGTTAGAAATTCCTTGAAAGGAAACAAGTCTAGTTAAGTTGGATAAATTATTATTCTTTTCTATTCCAAATCCCTGATCTATCTTTTTCTATTTCTTTAAAACCCCAGTTAGAGTAGATTTAAATCTATGTTTAACCCCAAAACAGTCCAAAAGCTCAACACCAACAGGCCCTTTGAACATTACTGTTACATTGACCATTGAGGGACATCAGCACAGTTGAGAACCAACTACCAAGACCTTAGGAGCTGAGATATCCATGTGATCATCTTTCTCCTTCAGGAGAAATAGAGTAGCAATATTTTGTTTGCATGTTGTTGTGCCACTTGGACCATCAACACCTAGTTAGATGCCCACAAGGATTGATCCAACAGCTCTACAATAAAGATCAAAGAAAATAAGTGATTATGCAATGAACCTAAGATGGTACTTTCTAATACAATATTTTGATAGTGGCACTATGATTCTCTCATAAATGCTCAATGATAATTCTTTTGATGACCTTGCGAAATGATTTCAAAATAAAATTAATGAATTTTGTTTAAAAATAACACAATCAAATGAACACAAATGCAAGCTAAATTGGAAAATATAATGTCGTAGGAGGAGGTTGACATTATTTAATTTAAATTTAAATTTTAGAATTTTAAGTTTAAGATGTGTAACTATACAAGTGACTTAGGTCAATCTTGTACCTTTATAATAAATTTGCGATGATGTATTGGGGGATCTATGGGTCATGATTTATCTTTGGCGATGATTGTTGATGGGATGGTAATGCTAATGTGATGAGTTTTAAATTAGTGCAAAAATTTCCACTTATAGACATTAAGAATACCTTAATTCAAATAGGTCCAAAACATAATAAAAAATTATGGTTATGTGATTTTCATTATTCAATTATATATTAGTATTTTACATTAAATAATTAAATGCATTATGTTGAGGAACTCAACATACATTCTCACTTAGGAGGACATTAAACTTATTCCCTAAAAATTAGTCTCAACTTTATAAAAATGTTATATGTAATGTTAAATAAAACTTTTACTTTCTTCTAGATAATTCATATCTTTTGCACATTGATTATTCAAAAAAATGAATCTTTTTAAGTGGAAATATATTTTTCATTACAATAGACAAATTATGATATTTTTCCTCTAGTAGAGCCTCTATGTTATTTCTTGACTTTAGAGGCTGTTAAGGTAGGTCTTTTTGTTTGTGAGAGTTACATTGAGCTAGACATTTAAGCATCCTCTATTTCTACCTTGAAGTGTTTGACACACATACCAATTATTTCCATTGTTGACTGGTTGAGATTACTTGTGAAATGTTGTAATTGTTTTCCCTACAGTCTTCCAATGTCATGTGTTTTATAGATGACTCTATGCCCTAGGGAATTACTTTTAGAGCTACATTTCTAGTCTGTTGGACTTGATCTGTTGTCATGTTCATAGTAATATGAGAAAAATTCTTGAGATTTATCTTTCAACATTAGGATATGAAAATCAAATTGAAATGTAGAGCATTGGGTATTATTAGATAATTAACCTTAGTACTTTTTATCTAGATAGACACTTATAAATGCATAATACTTTGTTTGGAGACATACATCTTCTAAACTTTTTCCTAAAAATTCTTAAATTTGAACAACACATATTTTTTAATTTTAATATTATTTTAATCCAATATTACAAAGAAAATCTTTATCTAGACCAATAAAAAATCTCAAAACAACAAGTATCTATACCAGAAATATCAAGTAATTTAAATATTAAAAAAATAAGTTTCACATGTATACAATTTCTAATTAAAAAAGAACTATGATATCTACCATAAAGTAGTAAAAAAAATTATACTAATATTACTAGATGCCCCTTAAACCAGTTTGGGCCATCCATAAATTTATTTCAAATTAAAATGATAGCTTATGAAAATGTTTTAAGCTAATCATTCTAGTTGCAACATAATCACTTTTGAGTATCTATGACTTTATTTAGGGTTTTCACTTAAAATTAGATATTTGTCTCTTCTTACCTCATCAACCCACATAGAGTGGACTACATTCTTCCCAATTTAGACCTTAGTCATTGTGAAATATTTTTTTGATAGGTAGAGGTGGTTATTAAATCTCACATCCCGTCTAGTAGATGGTTCATGAGAAAAGATGATTCTTACTCTCTTCCAAATAAATCCATACAAATAATGACAAACTGACATTCGAGAAAACAAGCACTTACTAAAAATGTCATGCACAAATACAAACTAATTATCAACATGAGAAGAAATTTAATCCATTTAATCTGGAAAGTGTTAGAATAAATAAATAATTTCTCCCACTCTGCATGCATGCGATGGAGAAAATTAGAAATAAAATAATTATTTTTATTTTGCATAGAATAGGTGTATGCAGGAAATGCTAGTTTGCATATTTTGCATGAGGCAATTATTGTTGTAACTGAATGTATACTAGTTTAGTTATCTTATTGTGTAATATATCTAGATAATGTCAAGAAATATTTCCAAATAGAAGTTTGAGAAAATTTAATAATAGGCTCTGCTTGATCTTGCTTCATTGTGGGTATGAGAAATTTTGGGCAATTATCTAGAGAAATTAATTTGTGAGAATTATCTAGGATTTTTTATCTATAAATTTGAGCAAGGTGTGAGATATTTACATATAGGAGTTTAAGAAATTGAATATACATCAATAGTGCAATTAAGGAAGAATGTCACTTATATTTAGAAATGTAAATTGTATTAAAAACATCTGTCTAGAATTTACATTAGTTTATTTCTAAGGATTTAAGCCTATTTTCTTCTACTTTTCTATTTTCAATCTATTTGCCTTGATTTTTTCATATTTGTTGAATGTGAATGGATGCATAATGCAGAGTCCTTGTATAGAATTGACATGAGAAATTGTCACAAATATTAATCTCATTCTTTCAGTTGGGCCTATATCTATAGTTTCTTTTTGAAGAGTTAAACCTTGTGCTTTATGTATTGTTAGTGCCCAAACTAATCTTAATGGTATTTGGATTGAGCTTCCTCATTGAATCAATGTGATTGAAACACTAAATGGTTGTTGATTTTTGAAAGGTTTTCTAGAGTAGCTATCAAATTTGACCAATACATATGTTGGTGGTTGTGGTGGTGATGTTCTTGGTTTATTTAACATCTATTGAACGAATCTAAGAGCTCCATTGACCAACCCCACTTGTATCCACAAGTTTGTTGTTAGCATAACTCTTGCATTTATACTCAATAATAATTCTATATCTATTTCATCTTTTGCACTTTCTTTTGCTAGATTGCTTGTGTCAGTTTTTGTTGGAACACTGCGTGTAACTCGTTTTACCAATGAGTAACTTTTTCCTATTGTGGACGTGAAAATTTTCATTTGTTGAAAACAAATGAACATTATTTTCAAAATATTCATTCTTTGTTGCATCAAGTCTTGTATTAGACCTTGTCATTAGAAGCTCCCAATTTTTTATTGTAGGGTTTACATCTTCAATGTTTGCTAGCAGTTGGCAAAATCTTTATTGGTCATTGTCTAGTCCATCTTGTTTGAAAATGTGATTTAAACTAATGACATTTGTAAATTATTCCCACATGATTCTAGCTTGTCTTTTGCTACTATATGCTAGACTGTCATTAACTGGTGGTAACTCTTTGATGTCTCCAACCAATATCAATGATATTCTTGGAAGTAATTCATATATATTGTGTTAAAAATTATTTGTGATAAATATTTAATTACAGTCCATATAGAACCATTTTTTAAAAGAAATAATGTATAGTGTTTAAATTTTGCGTGAGAGACATACCTGCAAAATTTTGATCTGAATTTTGTGGAAACGCTTGGTAGAGATGACAGTTTATGTTTCCAAGTAAAT
The DNA here is from genome assembly GCA_007258455.2 of Sequoia sempervirens. Lineage (NCBI taxonomy): Eukaryota > Viridiplantae > Streptophyta > Pinopsida > Cupressales > Cupressaceae > Sequoia > Sequoia sempervirens. The sequence continues at coordinate 10,738 of VDFB02041639.1, forward strand.
TTTCACCTAGAACGCTCATTTCATCAATCAATATATATTTGATATGTGCTAATTCTTGTTGAAAATGTGTTAATCTTGTTTCTTCAAGTTCCTTGATATATCTTTTTGTAATTTTCAATTTTGAACGAATTGTTGATGCTTTGGTATTAAATGTTGCTACTCCAGTTGGAGCCAGTAGAAGAAGGGGAGATTGATTTGGCATTCAAGCTTTGTGAAGTATTTCTTTGATTGCACCAATAACATATGACTTTCTTGTTCTTGTTGTTCCTTGAATAATCATATATAGTGGAGATTTATTTTGATTTCCACTATAGTGTGTGAGGATAATATTAACTACCTTGTGTTGTTGATTGTTGATATTTTCATAGCTAGTAGATTGTGCCACATTATGAATTAGAGAGCCAGTAGTCTTCATAGTTGTAATGAAATTGATTGCCGCATTTGTATAGTGTTAATTTTTTAAGTTAGTAGACCATTTTTTTTTCTTGTCTAATATATTCTTCCTAACATATCTATCTCTAAAATGTGCATGGTTTGACCATGTTGTAGTCATGATATAATTTCACATTCATGCCTTATAGTGGTATTTTGCACAGTTTTTTTTTCTTCTGATTGTGAATTGAGCTATTATTTTCAATAGTTTTTGTAATTGTTCTCCTCTCAACATGCCATTGATTGTAGTGATGGTTTTCCCAATTTGATAGTATTGAATAATTATTATGACCAATATATCTGCTAATGTCATGAAACGGTTTGTAGAGAAATAGTTTTGAGAAGAAAAAAACAAACCATTTGTTTGATTCCATTGGAGGAATAAATAGAAATTTAGGAAAGAATCGTACAATAGCCAATGTTTTTCTTGGTTTCCATTTTTTTTCACTTTTATGCTTAACATTATATATCCATGATTTTGCTGAATTAATTAGTGACACTGCTTCCATGTGTGGATGTATGTTTTTGTAGGAATCAATGTAAGATAGCACTTGTTCTTCATTGTTATTATCCTGATGTAATTCCACGCATTTGAAAACCTTGGTTGATACATTTAGATTGATAATTCTTTTGTCTTTCCACCAATGGGAGTTCTAATAACATGTGGCTTATTTCTTATGCTCTAATATCCCTTTCTATTATTGTTTCAGTTATGAACTTCTTACAAGACTTTGCAGAAAGATCATCTAGATTTTCTACATTTGCAAGACATACTAACATTTGTCAATATGTTTCTAGGCTTCTCTCTACTTTTGTTACATACTTAGCATTGTATTGATTTGGTATATATTTAATATTTTTATTACTTTAGTAATTTGTGTTAATTTGGTTTGTAATTTAACTGTATTTTATTACTTTATTTAAAACGCATCTAAGAGAAATGCTAAATAATTAATTCTAAACATGGCGAGTGAACAAAAATTTAAAATTGTATTAATAGGGAAAAAAATTATCTTAAATACCTTTGTAAACATTTTCAAATAGCTGGGGTAATTTGTTTGAGAATAAATATACTTTGTCAGAAAATTCTACTCGTGTAAACAACATAGAGGTAAAGAGAAAATTAAGGAAATAGTAGAATCGAAATCCCCAATTTTCCATTTTAATTTAAACATGAGTTAACAAAATTTTGAAATTGTATTAGTGTGAAAAAATTCAATGATAAATACCTCTTAAATATTTTCAAATAATTGGGTTAGTTTGTTTGACAATAAATATCCACTGGTAGAAAACTGTATGCCTGTAAACAGCACAGAGTTAAAGAGAAAATTCAAGAAATTTAATGTATTCAATGCATATATGTGCAATGTATATGTATGAAATAGTTAAATCATAAGCATTCAATATATTTGGTAATTAAAAAAATCAAATCAAACAGAAGAATTGAAAGCCTAGATTGTATATCAAATTAAATTTTATGTCTTTTCTAAACAAGAAAAGGTTATATATAAACTCATAACTCGATTTGGAGGCAACATATTTCATCCTTCCTTTCATCATTTTCTTCGACATATTCTTACTTTAACTAATCCAACTGCATTTGCATACAATCTAGTATTGAAAGTATTCTCCACTGCCATAATCATGGGTTTGTGTTTGTCTAGGAAGGGAGATAATCACCCACAAACTGTTTCACATGATCTTAGTGGAAGAAATGATAAGAATTTTTTTTTTTAACATATTGAAGTCCAGATAAAGGTCAAAATGTAATGTCAAAAATAATATCAATGAAATAGTTGGACGGACTGCAAGGTAAATATGCGTATTATTCACTTTTTCTTATGAAGAATAATTATAAATGAAATACCAAACATCAATATTTTCCTTGACATTTTTATTTAGATTAATAATCTAAATTGTTACTTTTTTATCATACAACCTATTTTCTAATATAAATTTATATATGTATTGATACTATTATTTAATATTTTTCATATAATAAAATATATATATAGCATTCTAAATAAGCACAAATCATTTTTAAATAAAATAAAACTTAACGAAATAAATTATTTAAATCTATATATTTAAAATATCTAAGCACAACTTAACAATTGAGTTATAAATTTAAATAAAAATAAAAATAATAATATAAAACTTAACTAAATAAAATCTTTAAATCTATATATTTAAAATATCTATACTGAACTTAACAATTAATTATAAATCAATTTATTTAATTATGAACACCGAATTTAATAATTCAATTATAACAAAACATTTTCCTTCTTTTTATGAACCCATCAAATTATTGGAATGCACTTTCTAGAAGAATCCTTACCTCCAAAATACTAGATATTTCCATTAGGAAATTTTGTCTCTAGTATGACCATACCGATGCATGTTCCACGTTTCCAACACATTTCTACTTTGAATAGTCTTGAAACAAAAACAAAATAACAATTCGAGATACAGACCCAGCTCCCAGCTGCAAAAAATACGAATGCCCTGCCTATATCACCATTCATAAACGTCAGGACTTCGAGATCAGGCTATACAACCATACAGACTGGATGAACACCTCAGAAATAGCTCTAGAATTCAATTACTGAACTGGGGGCCCGGGCACCACCAGCAGGGGCATAGGTCCAATAGCATGAGAAACAGTCTGGATCTTGCCTCCCCGAAGAAAGTTATCGAACACAGCTTCCGGTTGAATTGAATTCCTTCCGAATGAAAGTATGCCCACGGTCCTAAATTACGGGAATGACGCGTGAGAGGTAGTTAGCTTTCAAAATCGTGCATTAGTTAGTAGTTCGCACGAATCAGGTGGCTCTTAATTCTATCCATTTTCAGAAATTCCTTCAGCAAGGTTATGATGGCGATGGACACACGTTATGGCAACGGTTTCGCACCTGGGAATAGAAGGTGGCCAGGGCGGTAGGGCTAGGTCGAGGGCCCGAGACCTCCTGAAGTCTGTTAATAACTATCAAAAGAACTGCGCACCCACCTCAAACAAAACATTACTAATTAAATGTGTCATGCAAAAATGCGAACTGCCATTGTCGGCATGCGAAAGAGTTTTTTAGCTGAATCCAATAATTCTGAAAAAGACGTGTGCAAATTTGAGCATTTCAATGCATTAATAGGAATGGAATTCAATGAATTATTACCGAACTGTCTGTTGTAAATTTGTAGAGATCTCAGCATATCAAATCGAAAGTCGAGGTCGACAGCCGTTGCACAATCGGTTACTCAACGTCGGTTCCTCAACGTCTGTGTTGCCTCGTGCTTCGAAGATTCCATTATCATATCAAATCTCTTACATGACGACAAAAAATTGCGAATCCCCACCTATCTTTTATGATTTACCCCAACTTCTATTATCCCACGACACAGGCTTATCTTTTATTTTTCTGTGGCTGAAATGAATCCATCTTTGCATGCGCAGTAATCTGTTATACAATTGCATTGTGTGCCAGATATGGCTGCCATGGAAGGTATATGAAATGGTCTGGCTGAGAGAGGTGTTTGATGAATGCTAAAATGTGCAGCAAAATGAATGGTGGTGAGAAGAGCAGCAAACCTCATGTGGTAGTCGTTCCCTACGTAGGGCAGGGGCATCTTATTCCTTTCCTGGAGCTCACAAAGCTTCTCGCCTCCAACGGAATCATTGTTTCTTATATCTCCACACCAGGCAATGTTGCACGTCTGCAGCCTCAAGTGGACCGGGCGGTCAAGGGTTCGAATCCTGGTGTGGACATACGACTGGTGTCGCTTCCCATGCCTCCCATCGAAGGCCTGCCGCCAGGAATCGAAAGCACCGACAGAGTTCCGATTCACATGAGTGGAATTCTTATGAAGTCGTCCTGCAAGCTGGCTGGCCTGTTCGAGCAATGGCTGGAGCTGCAGATGAAAGATGCAGAGGATCAGATCCAGAATTCCCCGTCTCCTCCGGTTTGTATAATAAGTGACATGTTTACGTCGTGGGTTCACAACTCCGGCGCCAAATTTGGGCTTCCCACGGTAGTTTTCCACACGTCAGGAGCATTTGCAATGTCTGTAATGCATTCGTTCATGAAGAACACGCCGCAGAAGGATGTCGAAGGAGATGGGCAGTATTTCCAGATACCCAACCTTCCGTTCGATTTCAAGCTCCGTAAATCCGACCTGCCATTCATCATGCGAGACCCGGATGCGAATCCCATGCAAAGTTTCGTTACAGAGGAGATCAATCGCAGCATGGAAGGAAGCGGGCTGATTTTTAATACATTTTACGAGCTGGACTCGCTGGGGATCGATCACTTTGGGAGCTTAACGAAGAGGCCTGTCTGGAGCATCGGTCCTATACTTCCCAGGAAGCTTTTCGATGCAGAGGGAGTCGAACGCGCGGCCCGCGACAGCCGAGGGAAGGTCGCAGATATAAGTGAGGCGGAGTGCTTGCAGTGGCTGGATAGTCAAAGCCCTAATTCAGTAGTTTTTGTGTGCTTTGGAAGCCAGTCGTCTCTGAACAAACAACAGACAGAGGCGATGGCGAGGGGGCTGGAGGCGAGCCAGCAAGCCTTCATATGGGCTATCAAGCGCGTACCGGAGATAGATCTGCCAGAGGGGTTTGAAGATCGGACGAAGGATAGAGGGCTGGTCATATGGGGCTGGGCGCCGCAGCTCCTCATCCTCTCCCATCCTTCCACCGGCGCGTTTCTAAGCCACTGCGGATGGAACTCCACGCTGGAGAGCATATGCCTGGGGGTCCCCATGATCACCTGGCCCATGTTTGCAGAGCAGCCTTTCAACAATAAGTTTCTGGTAGAGCATTTGGGTATTGCAGAACAAATATGCTCCCACATGGACGGCGTGGGGGACGAGCATGTCGTTAAGAAAGCGGTGATAAAGCTTTTGGCGGAAGAAGAAGGGAAGATGATGAGAATGAGAGCTCAGGAACTGCGCAAAAGGGCAAAAATGGCGGTTGAGAAAGACGGTTCTTCTCAAGCAAACCTGCAGGCCTTTAGAGAATATGTGCAAGAGCGGCATGACAACTGGGTGCTCAGTCATCGCCCAAATGAATAAGAGGGTAAGCCAGAAAAGAAGATGCCATGCTCTATATTGTGAGGGGCGAAGGCCGCATTCCACAAACTTGCAGGGCAGCAATGCAAACCTATGAATGTTACAGTATTTCTATTTTCAGAAATCTTGTCCTATATTCTGAGCTTTTGCAGAGTCTTGAGATCAGTATGTAATGGAAACATATGAGTTGGTAGGTATTGGAAATATCCAAAGTGAAAGGACAAATAACATAAATGTAGACGGTTATTTTGAAATTCGATCACAAGATTTTTAGAAAGGAATTCAAATGGGTGATTGGTTTCCTTATCATGGAACTTGTCTTGAAAGTAGTGAAAATCTTGCTTCACTTGCATTTGACAGTTTATTTTCTTTTAATGTGGGATTTCTCTATTTCAATTAATTTTAATAATTTTTATATTATTATTCATCTTTATTTTTAAGTCTTATAAATAATTATTTAATTAGTATTTATGTTATTATTTAATTAACTTTAAAACAATTTAATTAAATATTTTTATACAATTATTATAAATAATATTTATAGTTTTTTAGTTGTTTTATAATATGTGGATTTTGTATTTAATGTTATTATTGTCTCGTTCTTATATTTTCTATTTGTTTTTTTAGATTTCTTTGTTCCATACTATAATCATGATAGCTTCTCAAGCTTCTACCATTACTATAACTTTATTTTTTAATGTTTTTTTTTTTTTTTTTTATATCATAATCATAATTGTAATATGCTAAAACTAGTTAGGAAGACCAAGATCAAGCATGGACATTGGAATTTGAACTAAAGCATTAAACAATCTCTCATGGGTTTGCGAATGTTTATGATGGAATGATAATTGAAAGTTGCATAATAGACTTGAATTTTGACCAACTATATGACACACATTGTAATGTATCATAAGGTAGATTCTAAATAGGATAATGAAGCCATAACGAAGTCCCTAAGTTGGTGAGTTGATAGCGACGAATTATGACAATGCAAGAGAATCTTCTAAGATTAGCATGCCTCCTCAAAGTCACTTATTATTATCAAGTACTTGTTGAATATTTTTTATTATATTGTTCACTTGTGTTGGATTTTTTTCATTACAAATGGGTATCAAAGAATGATTGTGGCACTTGAAGGGTAATAATCAAGTTAATTTCTTAGATTCAGAAGGTCAAATTATTAAGCACATATTTCTCACATTGGAATTTTTTTCTTAATTTGTAAAGGGTTTTAAAGTCTATTATGAAGCTATTATAATGTAGATTTGAGATCATTTGAGATAATTTTTAAGGATTTACTTTGAAATTAATGTTTTCCCTAAATACACTCCCAAGAGTGTAAACCAATAAATTATTTGAAGAATTTTTGAGAGGTGAGTTATAGGTTTGGAAGTAAGTTTTAGTGTGAGAATTATATTAGTTTTATCTCTTTTTAAAAAAATTTATAATGAAAATTATTTATTATTTTCATTGTAAGGTGTGCAGCCTCGATTGGTCCAGGCGGTCGAGAGTTCCAATCCTAGCATGGACATACAATGGTGTTGCTTCCCATGCCTCCTGTTGAATACCTACCTCTGAGAATAAGAATTTCTAAAATTTTTATGTTGCATATGAGCAAAATTATCCTTAAGTCATCCTACAAGATGGCTAAACATTATTTTCCTGTCTTTTCCAGTGTGTATAATAATTTTTAATGTTAGTGAAAATTTAAAATGAGTATCGATATATAATTAATGTAGACATTATTTTATTTTATATGTTTATAATTGTTCTTATATTTATATTGTTTATAAGAATTTGATTACATAAACATAAATTTTTAATATTTATTTTTAATTGATAATATATTATACTTTTGTATGTAATAGAAAATATTCTATAATTAAAAGTTATATTTTAATTATATCAATTATTAATATAATTTTAATTTTAGTTACTGAATAAATGTTTAAATAAATATTCATCCATTTCTTTCTTTATTTATATATTTATGTAATCATGAATCTATTAAACACTTTGATAAATATGAAAATGATATTAATATAGAAAATAAAATAACTCTTGAAGTAAAGGTAAAGTAAACAACTATTTAGTAAAGGTACAAAAAATTACAAGGGTCGTGATCTTCTTAGTTAGATCTCTACATGGAGTGATCCAACAACTCTACAATGAGGATCAAATAGAACAAGTGATTGTACAACAGACCTAGGATGATACTTGGTAATATGATATTTTGATAGTGCTACTATGATTGTCTCATATATTATCCATGATAATTCTTTTAATGACCTTGCTAGATGATTTCAAAATGAAATGAATGGACATCCTCAAAACATAATATAATGCAGATGAATACAAATGCAAGCTAGGTTGGAAAATATAATGGCATAGGAGGAGTTTGACATGATTTAATTTAAATTTAAATTTTAAAATTTTAGGTTTAAGATGTATACCTATAGAAGTGACTTAGGTCAATCTTGCACCTAAAAAAATTAATCTATGATGATGTATTAGGGGATCTATGGGTCATGCTTTATCTTTGGGGATGATTGTTGATGGGATGGTAATGTTAATGTGATGAGTTAAATTAGTGCAAAAATTTCCTCTTATAGGCATTAAGAATACTCTAATTCAAATAGGTCTAAAATATAATGAAAAAATATGGTTATGTGATTTTCATCATTACAATTATGTATTAATATTTTACATTACATAATAAAATATATTGTGTTGAGGAACCCAACATACATTCTCCCTTAGGAGGATATTAAAATTATTCTCTAAAACTTAGTCTCAACTTTATAAAAAAGTTGTCTATAATGTTCAAGAAAACCATTACATTTTTTCTTTGAAGAGATCATATCTTTTGTATATAATGTTCAATAAAACCATTATATTTTTCTTTAAAGAGTTCATATCTTTTGTGCACTTTGATTATTCAAACAAATGAATCTTCTTAAATACAACTATAATTTTTATTGCAATAGAAAAATTATGAGATATTCTCTCTAGTGGATCCTTTATGTTATTTCTTGACTTTTAGAGGTTGTTAAGGTAGGTCTTTTGTTTTGTGAGAGTTATATTGAGAGAAATTTAAACATCTTCCATTTGTTACTTAAAGGGTTTGACACCCATACCAACTATTTCCATTGTTCAATGGTTGAGATGACTTATGACTATAATCACATAAATATGCACCTAGGAAAACTTCCCAATAATTTACCCTTAGCTTAGCTTTACAAGTCCAATGATGCAAAAACATGTCACCTTCATCGTAATCTTCCAATGTATCCCTATCATTTTGTCTCGGTGGAGGAATTTTTTCCAAGCATGTGCATGTGTTGCATAGATGTCCGCACACTGTACAAATGTCCACATGTTGCACTATCATCCTAAAAAAATTCTATGTCTAGAATCTATAGAAACAGTATGATTCCTAATTTTTGGCAAAGGTAAAGTCTCATAATAACTCTTGACTAATAAAAAATTACTCTTTGTCTCCATTTATTCATTCAAATTACATTCCTTCTCTCTCTCATGTTGGTTCTTTCACTCTCATGCTAATTCCTCACTCTTCCAACATTTCTTGATCATTCTTGCTTCACTCTCACTCTATCTCGTTGCTGTTAGCTTTCTACTTGGTCCCTATAGTGTGTCTTTTCTTCAACACCATCATCACAATAGGTTTACGAAGCTCTACCTTCTTGGTTTCATTCAAGTTGTCATTGCTCTCTGATTCTTGTGTCATTTCTATTATTTCATTTAAATCATTTTTCTCCAAATCATTGTATTCTAGTTGTCTATGGAGGTTGGAACACCCAAAAGGTGGTCTAACTAAGGAAGACCTCAAAACACAACCCAACACTTTTCTTGTTTTTGTGTGTGTAGGTACAGGTTCAACTGCTTGGAGCTATAGCTTGAGAACTAGACTGTACGTGAGTTAGCTCTCTCTCTCTCTTTCTTCATTGTTCTATCATTACCAAAGCTTTATAGTATTCTTTTTTTTATACTACTTATTTCTACATTTTATTATTAAACTATTAAAATGCAAAGCTTCAATATCTAGGTTGTAAGTAGACCTAGATATGCATGTTCAAGCCATGTTACATCATTAAATTAGAGCAAAATAGATCAAAAATCATGAAACAAGACCTAAAAGGCCATGAAAATGACAAGGGGTCATTTTTCTACAACACATTTAGCTCCCACTTTAGTGAGAGAATGAACTTGCTTCAAACTCAAACTAAAGTAGCCATGAACATTGAGAAGAGGGTTCAAATGCACTTACATTAGCAAGATTGAATAACAACGATCAAGAGGGATGATCAAGCCCCTGGGATGAAGATCCCATGGCAAACTAAGCATACGAACAAAGTAACACACAAGTGAAAGAGAGAATTGAATGAAGCTTCGATCATCTGTCCAACTAGTTGTGGATTAGATCTAGGTTGATTATTTAAAAAAGAGAATGCATACTCACTCTGGTGCAGCAGAACTCATGGCCGTCCACTAGGTGAGAAGGCACAATTATACTACAGGGAGAGAAATCCCAATGGGGGAGATACATATGCTAGTTGGTATGTACTCAGAAACATAAAGGTGGCTATGGGGAAATTCATGCCGCTAGATGGGCTTCCCACTCAACCATATCAAAGTTATACCTCCTGATAACTTTAACAAGGTGCCAAAAACAAAAAGGTTGATCTATGCTTCATGAGAAGAAAAAAGCTCCATATGCTTAGAACTCATGAACAAAATGGAAAGTACCACAGGCATGCAAGTCGCATTATGCAAGGTGGAAAAAGTGCAAAAATGTAAAAAATAAAAAGATGTAAAATGTAAAATGTAAAAGAGGTTCAAAGGAGTCTTGTTAAGTTTATGCAAAGTCATTCACTTAGGGAACATTGTGTCTAATGTATCCAAGAGAGGACCAATCAAAGAATAGTATGTTCACAACTTAGGGGATGTAGTACATCACATCAAACCACCAAGATGAATTTAATATGCTATGATAGATAACACTTATGAAGGACATCACACCCCATGTCATCCACAAAGTGACGAATGCATCATATAAATGACAAGGCTACACTAGGAACCAAAAATGCAAATGAATTAATGGTAATGTATGCCCCACACTTGAAAGGAATTGCTACACATCATTCTATGAGAAATTACTTTAAAGTAGTAAAGGGAAGAATGCAAAAAAGAAAACAAGACATGATATCCAACTTGGAAAGCCCTATGCCAAGTCATATGTTTCAAAGTTAGGCTACATCAAGTCAGCAAAAATGAAAACAAAAGAAAGGGAGTTGCCCCACAGAAAATAACACACCAAACACACAAGGGATCTGTGGATTTGGGGTGAATATGTTCATTGTTGCAATGTTTTTATGAAAGAGCTCAAAACTGTCATCATTCCCCAAAGCACATAGAACTAGAAGAATGACACAAAGAGAGCGAAAACAAAAGGAAAATAAGGTCCATTTTGGTTCAACATGGAAGAGACATTACAGTCTCAACACTTTGCATCATCCCCAAAAGGAAAACACAAGTGGAAAGAAAGAAAATGAAAAGGAAAAAGAAAATGAAAAAGATTTTGGGTCAACATGAAGGAGAAATTTTGGCCTCAATGGCTTGCATCATCCCCAAAAGGAAAACACAAAACAAAAAGAGAAAAAGACAAGGACCTTTTGGGTCAACATGGAAGAGACATAGGGTGTCTCTATGCTTTGTGTCATCCCCAAAAGGAAAACACAAAACAAAAATGAAAAAGAAAATGACCTTTTGGGTCAACATGGAAGAGACATAGGCCATCTCTATGCTTTGTGTCATCCCAAAAGGAAAACAAAAAATGAAAATGAAAAAGAAAAGGACCTTTTGGGTCAACATGGAAGAGACATAGGGTGTCTCTACGCTTTGTGTCATTCCCAAAAGGAGAACACAAAAAAAAGAAAAAAAATGAAGATGCATGACATATAAAAGAATAGAGATACAAATAGAACTATACGAAGAGAGTGAACATCAAATGCATGTTATGGGGGAACACGATACACACATAAAAGGGAAAAAGAAGAGAAAAATAAAAGAAAAAACTATGAAAAGCTAGTAAGGTGAATGCAAGACAACCATCTAACAAGTCATCCGCCTCCCAATCATGTTCAGTGTATTGTGAGGGAGGTTGACTGTCCAAATGAATAATTACAAGTGCTAAACTAGGAGTTATACCAGATTGTTCACTTGGTTGAGAGGATTTATCATTTAAGCTCATGGTAGATGAAAATAAAGAGTTGAGATCATTGTGCACTCCTTCATCTGTTTTTTCTATCACCGCATCATCATCATCGTCATCATCAAGATTTATGATGATAGGAGGATGAAGGGTGATTTATAAGGAAGGATGTATCAGAAGTTGGGGCTATTGGATTGGTTCATTTTGTTGTGAAGGTTACACTGGACTATCTTGTGGCAAGTCAGG
>VDFB02041640.1:0-44732 GCA_007258455.2 Sequoia sempervirens
CAAGTAGCGTAATTTTCATGCAAGTAGTTTACTTTGATATGTGGCATTTTTGTTGAGGTAGCTTATTTCATTCCATACCACTAGCGGCCTGTTGATGATAAGTTCGCCTTGCGTGGTCAACTGGACATTATCTTGAGTTTAACTTCGATTGTGGTTTGCATGCTTATATGCGTCGTTGTGATGGTGTATGTATGTTAGATCATAATTTGAACATCTTTTGTTATCCCTTTGAAGATTGCACCAATTTTACTGAGGCTGTCCGACGTGAGGCTAGGTGAAATTCGGTTGAAGTCTGCCAAAACTAAGTTCCACATATCCTGCATTTAGAGTAGGTGTACAAATTTCTTAGGCCTTACACCCTTTTTACTTTCCGCATATTTCCGATTAGTTTTAGGAAAATGAACCACATTGCCAAATCATACGCATAAGAATCCCTTTCAAATCATATACCGACTGCTAACTGCAAGAAATCTGAACAATTATGTAAGTCCCCTCGTAAGTACACAGCAATACACATCAACCAAACTGGGTCTATTCGCATTAAAGGAACCTTGGAGTTGAAAGCATGAACTTACTCGCAATCTTAGCATGCTGAATACTTTGATGAAGAGAGAATAGAGTATCCGTTGGGAAACTTTGTTCTGTGTTGGTGCGGTCTCAAAAACCACGTCAACAGCGCCATTCTCAAAAGCTGCGCTTTTTACCAGTGTTAGCCAATTCCGCTTTTCCCTCGCTTTATGCTTGTATCCAATTACAACTTGTTCTAAACAACCGCCATTGCTTGGATAGCTCATCGCTAAGCCGACGCGGATGCCTTTAATGGTATCGTCTACCGGAGGTGACAAACTCCTATAAGTTGGTTGGAAATTTTGTATACCTGTGAAAGCGTACAAAATTGTGATTTCAACCACAGCACGTGAGTTTGAACTCTCCTAATTAAGGGAAGGCTCCCCCTTTTCTGTCTATTTTAACAATTCAGAAATACACTCTAATTATAAATCTATTCTAAATCTGGGTGAAACTCTGTCTTTTGCTCTTTTTCCAGAAAAGACACTTATTCTTTTCTCTTGTTTCAGAAAAGAATCACAGCTGAAAATATAAATGATTTATGAAGTAAACAAATAAAGAAGCAAAGTTTCCATAAAGGCACAAAGTCCTCTGTTGCTCCTCCGGGACGGGAAAACAAATTGAAAGCACAAAGTCTTTGACAATTTACTCTCTTATCAACCAAGTATAGTATGTAGCAGCTCAAAATAGAAAATAAAAGCAACACAAAGTCTGCAAGTTACCCCCTTTGTTTGAGCATTCTATAATAGCTTCAAACGTGACAAACAGCTCAAAGTCTGTAGTATCAAATCTGAAAACCAATCTAAAACTTTAAACACAATAAGCAGCTCAAAGTCTGCAGAATTGAGCTTGAATCTCCCTTGTATAACACCACAAAACTCACAATCAATTCCAAATAATGTCGTCACATCACAATTTGTACCAACACAAAGTTTGGAAGCAATTTGTTTTCTTTATTGATTGCAATCTGATTTACATCTAAACTCAAAGTCTTAGAATGCATACACAAATTGGCAGAATTTTGTTGCATTGCCAAAAGATAAAAAATTACAATAGACACCCTCAAGTATTTATAGGAGGGAGGTCTGGAGAGAAAGGTGGGAGGATCTCAACAAACTTGAGAAAATCTCTCAACCGATAACTAATTGCAATTGACTTATTCAAAATTACAATCCAAATTGGATTCGTTTTGTAAGATTTTACATGTAATTATATTTTTCAAAATTGCAAGGAAAGAACACTTGCAATTGCAAAACTTGTTTTTACATATACTTTGTCGAAAGTAAAATACATAATTGAAATTATTTTAAGTGTCCAAGACACGACTCTAACTACATCATCCTTCATCTGTGATGATCTTCATGCTGCTTCAGGATTTTAGAACTTGAAGTATTCAGGATTGGTGAAGAGATCTCGAACTTGGAACGAGAATTTGCATTCTTAATGATCTTTGTATCCTTGGCGAACTTCAACCTTATCACAGGCTTGGAGTAGTGCCATTTCTTTAGGAAGTTCTTCTCTTCGTTGCGTCCTTTTTCCATGCTTGATTCACTTTGTCCCCAGATGGTTTCATGAGGATTATTGACCTTCGAGCTGCTCCATGAATTATTGTTGTATCTCTTCTTCTTTTGTTCACTGATAAAGAACCCATAACAATGCCCATGCCTTGAATTTGTTCAAGATGAAATTGTTATAAAACAATGCCCATGCCTTGATTTATTGGTTTGATAGATCATATGTGTAAACAAGACTGACAAGGGAAGGGATAATTTGATGCAAAAATGAGCTCACAAGTGAATTTCGGGTTTTGGAAGGCTGACAGCAAAAATGGTAATGGCAAATGAATATGAAATGAAGGCAAGTGAATGAAAAGTGAAATGGAAAGGTGAATGAAAGAGAGAGAAAAACGTTTTTTATGAATGAAGGGCGAATGAAGTATGATGGTGTATGAAAGAGACATGAATGAAGGGTTTGTGAAATGGAAAAACGCATTTTCAGCCATACATTTTTTTAAATATGCAATCTTAATCTCCATAGAAAGGCAACCCAAGAACAAAAGATTTAAAGCAACAAAAACAGAAAAATAAAAAGAAACAAAGAACATACCTCTAACAAGAGTTTACAAACCAAAATAAAGAAAAATAAATAAATAAATAAAACCCTAGGCGCCTTGAACAAACTTAAATCTGCAAAAACGTGGCAATGGTAGAGCAAAAATGAGGAATTTAATAAAATTGCAGACCTTGCCAAGTGTTCTTCATGCCAAAATCTCTTCAATCGGGGTACATATGAGCAAGATCAAGCTTCAAAATTCACAAAAACACTTGCAAAACTCATTTCGGGTTTTTTGATGCTCATTGCAATTGAAAAATAACATGTAAAACTTCAAAAATGGCTTTTACTTGCATTTCGGGTTTTTAGATCCTCATTGCAATTGAAAAATGACTTGTAAAACTTCAAAAATGCCTTTTACTTGCATTTCGGGTTTTTAGATCCTCATTGCAATTGAAAAATGACTTGTAAAACTTCAAAAATGCCTTTTACTTGCATTTCGGGTTTTTAAAGCCATATGACAATTTTGCTTTTTGTCAAAAATGAAGACTTCAAACAAATTCGGGTTTTTAAGTCACTTAAGCAATTTCGGAACTTTTGGAAGTTTTAGCAATTTTGCTTTTTTGCAATTTCGGGATTTTTGGAAGCCATAGCAATTTCGGAATTTTTGGAAGTTTTTGCAATTTGCTCTTAAGCCAAAATTTTCCTACAACTTAAAATTAAAACAAAAAGTAATTGCAATAGGAGCAAAAAATTCCTACAACTTAAAATTAAAACAAAAAGTAACTTGCAATAGGAGCAAAAAGTTCCTACAACTTAAAATTAAAACAAAAAGTAACTTGCAATAGGAGCAAAAAGTTCCTACAACTTAAAATTAAAACAAAAAGTAACTTGCAATAGGAGCAAAAAGTTCCTACAACTTAAAATTAAAACAAAAAGTAACTTGCAATAGGAGCAAAAAGTTCCTACAACTTAAAATTAAAACAAAAAGTAACTGCAATAGGAGCAAAAAGTTCCTACAACTTAAAATTAAAACAAAAAGTAATTGCAATAGGAAACCAAAACCCCTACTTGCAGTGATGCCCCAAAAACCCGAAATTGACCAAAAACACACTAAAAATGACTCAGAATTTCACGAAAACGGACGAGGGTGAGTAAAAAGTGCTAACCCAAAGGACTATAGACCTAAAATTGAAATTTTCTAACCTTTGCACCTCGTAAAATGTGCCTTAGAAGAGAAAATCTTCAAATTTTATCAAAATTTTAATAGGTTATCCCAATTTTTAGCAAGTCAAAAATTAGGGACAACACCCTAAAAACAGGATCGGGCCCCTAAAAGATAGGGCGCCCATTTGAGAATGTGCTCCCTTCTCCAGAGAGAAAATTTTGGTAATTTCCGTTCAGATTTTCATTTTTCTCAAATCTCTTCAGTAACAGGCTGACATGACACTGACACCAACTCCATATTTGAAAAACCCCAAAACGACCTTCTGACATCACTTTAACAGGATTAAGACTCAATTAAGCAAAATGCCTTAGTGAAGCAAAAATTTTGGTTTTGGGTACAACAATAGTTTAGTTTACTTTTCAAGCACTTTTGTCCGCACAACGAGGGAGCTTCCCCTCCTAATTTGAAGAGCACTCATCACGTAGTGTGCATAGTTGTCCGTACCAACTTGCACTCCAGAGGTGTTAGTTGTTATGCCAACATCTATATAGAGCCTAAAAACCAACAACTTCCACCATTGCAGGCATGAGAAATGACAACACTGTGTTTTGAATAGTTCGAAGAGATGAATGGCGGGTTTCAGAGGTGAGTCGACCTTAGTTTATTGACAACAACCAAAAAATGTTTCAATCTTGCACATGCTAAAAACTGTAATTTGACACCTACAGGCGTCCCTCATTTTTGGCGCAATTATTCAGAAAATCAGTTTGATGATTCAACATTTAAGAATTAGTCAAGGTTGAATGCAAACCATATTGCCATTTTACAGGGTTTTATTGCCAAACACACAGCTGCGTTGGAGTTTCAATGACTTGGTCATGGCGTGAATACTCCAGGTGTGCGTATTTCTTCTCACGGTAGCTTCATTTCATTTTTCCTCTTTTCAAAAGTTTCAACTATAGTTATGAATGAAATATTTCCCCTTTACAAGCTTGGCGTCATTTATCTCCAAAGGCTCGATTCTCATATATTCGGCTGAAAACATTTATTATTTTTCCATAGTTTAACTTTAATACTTACTCCAAGTAAAATTTAACCTTTTAATTTTCCATAGTTTAACTCAAATATTTACTCCAAGTAAAATATAATCTTTATTCACTTTAGAGATTTAAAATATTATTGAACTATATATATATTTAATTATATATTTATATATTTATATTATTGTTTTATTTACTTTACCATATATATATATATGTTTTGGTAAGACTATAATATATATATATATATTTATATAATATTAAATATATATATATTTACATATATAAATATATATACATATACATATTTATTCGTCGAATACATATATTGCGAGCCAGTCAGCATATTTTCAATATATATATCTATGTATATGTGTATATGTAAATTCCAAGGCAAATATTATAATAATATTATTTATCCACAGATAATAGGTAGCGTGTGTAACCTATTCACTTATATCCATTCACGTTATCCACACAATGACCGTAATACAATAAGTCAGATATACAAATAAACATCACTCACAAAGCACAAAGAAGTAAACAAGACTCCTAAAGCCTATGTATGACTTATCAGGACCATCATAACTGACTTGGTTTCTCCCAACCTATAATGACGTGTGTGTATGCTCAGATGGTTCTCGTTATTGTTTACCTGACCAAGCTCCTCTCTCGAGTGATATTTCTCCTCTGCCTGGAGGAATGGTTCGCACACCTGCATTTAATGACACGACAACGGGAGTCATATGTTCACAACAAAGCAGTTTACATAAAACATCCCAAAAGTTAGAATAAACATTATTCATTAACCTCCTTATGTAATATTTCACCATGAATAACATCAATTGAGATAACATCAAATGAAACAACATCAAGTGAGATAACATTCATATTGAAAACAAGGTACAAGCATCAATAATTCATCTCTAGAATTCACACTATATTCACATTTACCCTATCTATTAACGGTAAATAGTAACTTCACAATCTGGGATGTAACAACTAGAGTACTCGCGACGTACTATGAGAGTAAAAGGGAATCAACAGAACATAGACAAGTACAAACAATCATGAATGCATATTGCACAACATAATAGTACTTCATTTATTATTCATGGTAACCAAGTACAATTAACCATACTAGAATGTAACATCAAAATGTAACATAATATCATCAGTACCAACATAATGTCTCCTGACTATACTGACTCAAGTACACATAGCCGTTGGCGGTGGTTGAGGAACCAACCGTCACAACGCTTCATGACAACAACTAATCACTTAGTCGGGGAATTAGTCTTCCCGAAACATGTACAAAAGTATATGAAATATTATAAACTAACTATAGTCTTATTTAAATATAATTAATTGCGGCCGACTATGACCAACTACATTACCTAAAGGCATTGTGAGTGGTAGGGATAGTAGATTCCTTAGTGATTTTGTGTAGGTGTTTCAATTGACAGGTGTCAAATTCACTTTGAGCACAAGCTACCATCCTTAAAC
The DNA here is from genome assembly GCA_007258455.2 of Sequoia sempervirens. Lineage (NCBI taxonomy): Eukaryota > Viridiplantae > Streptophyta > Pinopsida > Cupressales > Cupressaceae > Sequoia > Sequoia sempervirens. Next base: position 6,334 of record VDFB02041640.1, read on the forward strand.
TGATGGACAAATAGAGAGTGAACAAATGGGTGAAAGGGTACTTGAGGAGCTACACTTTGGGTCAACAAGCAACATGGGTCAAATGGTTGCATGTGGGAGAATATTGCTACAATACTTCCTACAAATGTTTATAGGTATGTCTCTATTTATCACACTATATGCTTATGATGCTCTAACTTTTGTTAATTCATATAGCAAATTACCAATTGGTAGTGACTTGGTTAAGCATAGCCCAGACATCTTGAGGGCACTCAAGGATCATCTTTGACAAGCTCAAATCTAATAGAATCTTTATACCATCATTGACATTTGAGAGAAGTTGAAGAACAAGAGTACCATAGAGTACCTAGTGCGTTGGAAGAATCTGCCCACAAAAGATGCTATATGGGAAGGTGCAGAGATGCTTGAGCATTTGGATTTGCAATTGCTTTAAGGCAAACAATTCTAGGAAGGGTGGACTATTATGTCCCCTTCTTTGGAATGAAGGAATTAATTGAAAACCCATAGCCTATTCTATTTCTTGTAGGCTATGGGACGAAATAAGTGAAATAATTTAATAATAGCATTGTGTAAGTTGGGCCCAATCATCTTTTCAAAAGGGTAGTTTAAATTTCATTAATAGATTAGCCATCCTAATGAGATATTATAAGGCCTATGTATTTCTTTATTTAAAAAAGTGCTTTTTGAACAGTGAGAGGAAAAAAGTGAAATTAATTAAGGGGTCAAAAGGGGACACTTATAATGTAATGTCCCCTTCTCAGTAGCCACTCGAGTTGATCACTTAGCCTTTTTCATTCCCGAGGGCTAAAGTGGAAATCAGGGAATCCTTTGTTTAATTATTTAATATTGCCTGGAGACTCAAGTTAAAATTAAAAGGTGATATTAAGTAATTAATGAAGTTACGTTATAAAGTGACTTTAGTGAAATATTTTAAAAAGGTACTTTATTGAGTCACTTTATTTTAATGAGTGGGAAATCAAGTGGAGAAATATAAAAAGGGAAAAGAGGCTCATTTCATTCATTCTGGATTTTATTTTTCTAACATCAACTTTGGAGAGCCTTTGAGGTTTCGTGTTGAGGGTTTGGAAACGCTACTGTTCAGTTTTGGTTGTGAAACCATCAACCCTAGTTGAAGTGTCGAGAGAGTCATTCAGACTTTCTACATTGCATTTCACTGAAGATTTGTGTAGCACGTTTTCGAAGAGTTTCTATTGCAGTAAGATTGAGTTTGCGCAAAGGGTGTTGTACCCAAACCAATTTGTTTTGCTTCATTAAGGCATTTTGATTAAAAGAGTTTAAACCTTGCTAAAATGATGTCAAATACAGTTTTTGGGCAATATCAAGCATGGAGTTTGGTCAGTGTTGTGTTAGTCAAAAGCAGTACCTGTTGATCAAAACCTGAATCGGGGACTCAGAATGAGGCATTTCACGATGGAGGAGCATTTCACGACGACAATTATACCTTTGCATGGTCATTTTAGTGACCAAGACGAAGATTTCAGTGATCAATTTATGAAGATTCCTTGGGCAAAAGCAAAATTGTGCCCCTGTAGCCCAGGGGCACCCTTCTCTTTGAAGGCCCAGATTTTGTGGCATATGCTCGTATACATAGTCAATCTCTTTAGAATTACCCCAGTTATCCGATGAGCTATCCTGCGAGGTTATCCGAGACTCATAACTCCGGTAACTAACGTCAGAAGTTGAGGATTCCAGAGGTTGCAGATTGTAAAAGCTTGTCACTCTTCAGCTTTTGCGCCCCTGTAGCTCAGGGGCGCCCTCTTTAATGGAGGTTCAAATTCTGTTGTTCCTGATTGCTGATGCATTCAATCTTTTCATGACTAGTTTGGCTATCCGACGAGCTACCGAATGCAGACATCCGAGACCTAGAGCTCCGGCAGTCAAGATTAGAAGATGAGATTACGAGGAGACTTCATATCACAAAAATTTCTCAAATGGTGAAATTGCGCCCCTGTAGCTTAGGGGCGCCCTTTAAAATGACCCCTCAGATGGATGAGTTTGCAGATGCGGTCTTCCTGACATTTGTGCTACTCTAGTCCGGTTTCACAATGCACTAGTCAGCCTGTCAATCCGATATTCTGAAAGATCGTGGCAGAGATTTTACCAGGCACGTAAATCAGAGGGTGGAGAAACATGAAATATTCACTGTAGCCTCTATAGGCCAGGGGCGCCTAGCCTTTAGGCCTGTCAGATGGTGTTATTTGCTTTCACAGTCTTCACGAGACTTGTGCGCAATTACTCCAGCTATCCAACGAGCCCAAACGTCATCCTCCGGGATTTGGCAAACGCTCGTACGTGCGAGGTCTGCAAAACTTGAAAAATGAAGACTACTCAGAAAATGGCCAAGTCTGGTCGTATATTCCATCTTGGGAAAGGCACCTTTCTTTTTGAGGTCTCAGAAGCAGTTTTCTCGCTTTGTCGCCTCCAGAGACATCTCTCGTAGATCCTTCTGGCTACGCGTTGAGACTGACCGTGCGCGAATCAAGTTACCGCAGCTCCCGATATCAGAGGTCAAAGTAGGGCATCTGGTTGAGAGTTGTACTTTTGTCAAAATGGTGTTTGAGCCTTTTCAGGCCAGGGGCGCCTTTACTTTTGGGGTCCTTAATACAACTTTTAGATGCCTTGCGTATATTCGTTGGAAGTGGAATACCTCTAGTCACGCAGTGAGCTTGTTAGCCAGTCAACAGGGTTCACCGTTCGGTGTTAGCAGTCATTTGAAGTGTCAGATGGTAGTATGATGAAATGGCTAAGTCTGGTGTTTGAAAATCAATTTAATCTAGGGCACCTAATTTTTTGAGGTGTTAAATGATGGATTTTGCAGTGATGACTCCGAGCAGACATTTCTTCCTTGCTCTGCAAGCTTCGCAATGAATATTCTTGCTCAGTCTCAGCATCACCCGGTCACCCGGAGATCAGTGTTGAATATGGCCAGTTGTAACTTTGTAGTTAGCTACAAACTAGGAAGTTAATAAAAAACGTAATATCTTGAGCAAATGGACGCCTGTGAGGACAAATGAGGACTTTTCGAAATCAGCGAAGTTCGCCGAATCCATCCGAGAGTTCAACGTGGTTTGTCAAATGATTAAAATAATATTAAATATTTATTTTTGCATATTTAAGCATTAAAGGGCGATTTTCTAAAATTGGCCCCTCTTTGTGCTGGATTTTCAAATTGCATGATGAACTTTTTTATTATTATTTTTTTTCTGAACTTCAAGTCAGTCTCAGTTCGAACTTAAGGGGTCCAATCAGAAGCTTTCTATTTCAGTTGAGGTTTTTAAATCTTGCAGTTAGCATTATGGTGCGAATTTTCTCTATTTATTCATGGCGCCTATCATTAAACATTCATCCAGCTTAAGCAAAATTCGTAGTTCTCTAGAGCAAAGGCGAATTTTCACAAGTTGGGCGAATTTATCATCAGTTTTCAGTGGCGATAGCATCAAACAATTCTTTTTGCAGGTTCAAGTTCACATTCATCAGCAAATTTGAAGAATAGGGGGCGATTTTCACAGAAGAACATAGAAAAAACGTCTTTTCTCCTGTCTAATTCTCAAAATTCTCTCAAAATTCAATTCGCATGTTCTTGAAATTGGCAAATTTTGGCAAGTTTGATCATCTGGGTTGATTCTATATAGCTTCCTTGAATTAAATTCATGTGCTTAAATTTTTAGGAATTTTTAACTCTAGAGCATCAATTCTCGAGTTTCGAATTTTCTCAACTGAAAATTCTTTGCATGGTCAAGTAGAAGTCAGATTTTCGCATTTTTGACGTTCTGGGTTGTTTTAGAATCTTTTTCTTGACAAAACCCATATCTCAGATTTTTCGCCGAAAAAATAAGTCTTCGATAGGCTATTTTTAGCCTCAGCAAGCTATTTTTAGCTTTCCAGAAATCTTGTCAGAACATAGCCGAGTTCACAGTCAACAGGCGAGTTTTTCAAAATGCAGTACACTCAGCTCGAATATAGGACCAAATCAGTCCTTACTCATGACTTCATCGGGACAGTTGAGACGAATCTCCATAAGGTGTTGCAAGAGGCAGTTCTAGATCCAGTCAAAATCAAAGATTCGACTATTTAGAACATTCAACAATCCGGGGTTATTAGAGGCCGCTTCCATACCTATCTCCGCTCATTGTATTGAGTTCGTGATGTCTTGTATTAAGCATTACAACTCTGCTACTCGTGAGATAGTGTCAGTAGATGGACGAGTTATTTGCAGTCTCAAGGCTTTGGACGTTGAAAGAAGTTTTGGTATCCCTCAACACCCGAACAGTCTGGTTATTTCTATGGAGCAGTGCGAGCATGCATTCAACGTTGATGTGGACAAGTTTCAAAGCAAAATGGTAAAACGATGGTTAAAGCAAGCGAAGAACAAATTGCCAAATAATGTGGGTCGTGGTGAGTGCAAGGATGAGTACGCGATTCTAATTACACTCTTGAATTGTGTCTCAGGTCATTCACATGCAAATGTTTTCCAGCCTTGGATGTATTACATCATTGGTCGCATCGTATTTGGGTAGGAGCATTATGACTGGGCATCCTTCATCAGCGACGTTATCCACAAGCAGATCACCAGTTTCCTAGTTGCCCACGAGTTTCACATGTGCTCTTATCTCGTGTACTTGATTGCTTATCAGGGTCAGTTCCGAGGGTTAAACACCATCGACATTCTCAGTGTTAAGAAAGTCTATCATTATTATGATTAGCTTGAATTCACTAAGGCTGAACGTCACTTCAAGCGTGTTCACGAGGCTTTCTTGACTTATATAGTGAGAAATTTGGATCGGGAGTTGCACGTTCATATCTCGGCAGTTGCTAGAGCGGCAATGGATGGTTGGGCGGACTGGTTCATTCAGTTCTCGACATACACTTATATCCGAGTATATGGATTTTGAGGAAATCCAGCCATGCTTCCACGTTATCCTTCGGATAGAAAAGTTTTTATGGAGTTCCTGAGGCAGTTGCATGATGTTCATCTCATTTGCGTCGCAAGCATAAACCAACTGCCAATTTTCCTTTTCAGTTTGGAATATATTGGTGCAAGACGGTAGTTGATGCCAAAGCTGCAGGACAGGAGCTGGAGAGGTATCATCTCAAGTATCTTGTTGAGGTACGTGCCTATGATCCTTGGGGTCATTACACGCCTTGGTGGTCACGCATATCATAAGCCTTCCATGGAAGACTATTGGGCCAATTGCGTGGATGACTTCGAGGTTCGCAGACGTAGCTACGCTGCTTCTCTCTCTCACAGATTTCTGTTTTCTTAGCAAAAGATGTGGGAGGTTTATTAGATGATGAGGGAGAAGTCCTTCCTCAGTTTTTTAGAGAGCAGGTTGACACACAGCCGCTGCCAGTAGTTGATTGGTTCGCCAAGGAATACGTGACAGTAAAGGTGAGGTCAAGTAGAGTTATTCAGAACAATATACTTTACCTCGACAACAAGAAGACTAGGAGGGTAAGTGTGCCTAGAGCAGAGCCGCCAGTGGTGGATCGTTCGCTACCTTCCTCGTCGAAACCTAAACAGAAGAAGAGTAACCCTCCCAAGAAAGGTCAAGCGCCAAACAATTCAAAAGGCAAGGCGCTTGCTATTGATACACACATGGACCCTGTCAGACAGCTTGTCACGGAGCCAGTTCAAAGGCCAGTTCAGAGTCCGCCATTGCCTGAGGTTCAGCCTCAAGTTCCTATACCAGTTCCGGAGCAGTCACCAGTCCTGATTCATATTGAATTGGATTTAGACTCCCCATCTCGCAGCAACTCCTCTACATATTCACTCTCGTCAGAGCCTCCTGTTGCTAGTACAGATCCTTCCAGTAGCATTAGCCGAGATCAGTCTTGGATTGAAGCTCAACTGGAAAGGAAGAGGAGGCAGCCATCTTATGTCCTTAATCATTCAGATTTTGATCAGGTTTACCAGGATGTGCCAGACAAGAGGATCAAGAACATGGTCCACGTAGAGAGGAATATTGATATGGAGATCGTAATCGAGACTGCTATACCTCCATAGGGGAAGAGCTTGGATGAGTTGGAATCTTAGGACTTCGAGGTTATCACAGTCAACCTTGGTCGTAGTACACGCCAGACTCAGGTTGATCTCCTATAGGTTGCTACAGACAGTGCCAGGGATAGAATGCTGAAGGATGGAGAAGACAAGGCAGCCCTCAAGGCTGAAATCAGACAGCTTCGTCAGTACATTTCTAGCCTTGTACACAGGTTAGATGTTATCGCCACACTCTCGCTGATGCTTGAGCCTCCAGCAGAACAGGGCCAGCTTAATCATTTGGTTGCATATGGCAAGCGTTTGGAGGAATAGGAGGAGGAGTTCGTTGCTAGAGGCCATTCTATACTTATAGAGCTATATCAGTTGCGGTACAATGCACGAGAGCTCCGTCTACGTCTCCAGGATGAGGAGAAAGACATGGCGATTAATAGACCCCGGGACGAGATTATGATTGCTCACCTGAGTATGGCATATGAATCAGTCATAGATGCAGAGGATAAAGAAGCTATCTACTCTTGGAAAGCACAGTTGGTTTTCAAGGCAAAGATAGAGGAAACAATGGCGTCAGAGTTGGCTGAGAGTAGAGAGCACGTTACTAGTGTACTCCGGTTTGTGAGAACCTCAGTATCTCGCTTACCGTGCCGGTATTAGATTGAGGGTGGTGCGTATGTTGAGCTTACTGATGTACAGTCAGAGCTCCAGGCACTCATTCATACTATTTTCAGTGGGGAGACCATTGGCTGTAAGATTAATCAGCTTACATTTATGGCAGCGTTGTTCAATGAGGCAACCAGGAGCAGGGGTGAACTTCAGTCCCAGATCACAACTGGTGAGGACATGCTACGCAGGCATAGCATTCTTGGGCAGAGTATCAAAGCTCTAGATAGTGATGCAGTTAACAATCTCGTCGAGGGATTGGTTGCTCGAGATCACGACCAGTAGACTTCAGTTCCCACCTCTCATAATAGACATTACACAGAGGAGTTAAACTTGGTGTTATCTTTTCAAGTTAACTCGCTGTCTTATCTCATGCATATCTATTCTGAGATGAACTTTATTCACTTGGAGTTGTATTTAGGGTTTATGTTAACTGATGGTAGTGTTCCAGTTAACTTGCTTTCAATAAGGACGTGCATGCTTGCACATTGTCCACATAGATTAGGGTTTTCGGTTAACTGATGGTAGCTTTCTAGTTAACTGTATAGTTTACTGTATTAGGGTTTAGCAATAAATCTTGCATGCATTGCAAGACTGTAGTTAACTCAAGGTGATTTTAGGGTTCCCTACACCTTTTTATGTCTATAAATAATAGCTTTTGCTCATTTGTACATAACTTTTGAACGAGAGAGAAATATATGCTGTGCCTACCTTGCCTGTAATATTACTCGTTCTATATCTGTTCATGAGTATTTACTATTATGATGAATTGTTATGCCACTTGGGTTTCATGCAATAATGATGGTGGATTCTTGCTTTAGTTAGATATAGTGGCTAGTTTGATCGTAGATTGTATGCGTGTTTCGCCTATGCAATTTATTGTCCTAGTTGGCTATCCTTAATGTTTTGTGTTCAATAAACTCGTTCAGATTGAGTTGATAGGTGTGCCACCTTGCCTTCAAGTTGAGAATCTGTACTTGGTTATCGTGTGATGTGTGTGAATAATAAACTTATTCAGATTGAGCTGATAGTTGTGCCACCTTGCCTTCAAGTTGAGAATTTGTACTTAGTTTATTGTCAGATAATCATTCCCGCTCCGTTTCCTCATGCTCTGAATTCTTGAGGGGATTGGATAGTTAAGTTACTTAGTTTTGAGTGTTGTAGTTAAGTCTTGTGAAACCAGAAAATACTTAGCTGCAACGTATAGAGTTTTTCTTAAAACCTTGTGCCTCTTACAGCTGAGACAAAAAGACAGGATATAGTTTAGTTTACTTTTCCCTTTTCAAGCATTTTTGTCAAGCACAACGAGGGAGCTTCCCCTCCTAATTTGAAGAGCACTCATTGCGTAGTGTGCATAGCTGTCCATACCAACTTGCACTCCAAAGGTGTGTGTTGTTACGCCATCAAATGGCGAAGTGAAAATATGGTACCCTCACAAAATTTTGAAGTCACTGTTCACTGAATATTTGAGAGTCTTATTGCAGCGATTTATTGTGGATATCATCAATATTGAGGGCGTCTGGTTATATTGTAATCCCTGGGCACAGTTCTTACCATGTATGGGAGTTTATAACGGGACGAGTTGGAGTTTCTGGGCAGAATACAGAAGGACATGTATACCTGGGAAAGAAACGACTCTGTGAGCAGCTACAACTCAGTTCACAGTCATTATCTGGAGATATTGTCAAGTCGTGCGAAGAAGGTTGGACTGGGCGCACTCTCATATAAGTAAATCGATCATTTTTGAAGAGGCGTGTCTAGCTGTTCAAGCAGTTCCATTATCTCTGTAGGCATCATGTTGCTGCATTCCAACTCCCAGTGGGCGCCATATTCCAGGTTGGAGTAATTCTCAGTCTTGTTAGGTGTCATTTCCTGTGTAGTGGAGAGTCTTGTATGTGTTTAAAATATATTCTGGGTCTGCTCTTAATATACATGCTTGTACTGTCAATAACTCGATTTGCAACACTTGAGTTTAGTGTTTGATTCACATGTGTCCTGCTGTTATGAATTTCAACCTTACAATATTCTGAGATGTATTTCAAGCATACATATCTGTCTTAGTCTCTCTGCAGAAAGCTTGTATCAAAATGCAACAGTCATTGGTGTTGAAATTGTGTTGTTAGTTCTGTAGCAGTCTTGGTCTCTTTGGTGAAGTGATGTAATGCACCACTATTTTGAAATGCAAATAAGTTCTGTTGCTGCTAATGAAGTCAAATTTAGTTAAGGTTATTTATTGAATGTTCACAACTATAGACATTAGATTGCATCGTTTTGACAAAATACAATCTATCTAGTCCAAGGCAATCGCAAAAATCCATAGCCCACAAGTCCGGGACTTCACATATAAAGGAAAAACAAGCTTTCCAAGCAAAGTATCCATTTTTGTCATTGTGTTGAATGCAATATTCAAATTTGAACATTCAAGGATGAAAACCCTTGGTGTGTGAATTTTGGAGGATGAAAAATTATGGAATTAATTGTGGATTTGCTCTTAGGGTTGCACCTATTTCAGTTGGAACAATTTATATTTGCAAGCAAATTGTCATATTAGCAATATTGTCAAGGGTTTGTGGACTTCTATAGCTGCACCTTGTTTGACTGGGCTATTATAAGCATTGGAACAAGATTTTTAGGCCCTTTTGTGCTGTCCCGTTTTTGTTGTACAAGGATAAACCTAGCTACCAGCTATGCCACACATAATCAACATATCACATGCTTGCACTGTACATTTTTTGCATGCTTTTGGGCTGTTTCCATCTTGTTTGTAGGAGTTTAGGTGAACTGCTCAAACCCCCCAGAATCACCTGCAAGACAAAACTTCCACAAGAGAGAAATGGCAGAAAAATCATGCTATCATTAAGATGCAAGGATGCCAAATTGAATATGACATGATTACAAATGTACAAAATGCCTGAATATATAGGCATGAGAGAAAACTTAAGATGCATGAGATGTTGCCATGTGTCTTGATCTAACAACATGTGACAACATGTGAACCCTATCTAGATGATTATTAAATATTGAGATAAGTTCTAGAAGGACAACTCATCTTCTAGAAGGAATCTTATCCCACCAAACAAGGAAGGGAATATTATCCCATTTATTTATTAAATGATTTATCTAATAATGCAACCTAGGACTTAATTAATTAAATGCAAGACTTAAGTTAACTTATGCTAGTGTAATAATTAATTAATTACACCAACACCCCCCCATAAGTGCAACTTAGGGAGAAGCAGATTATTATGCAAAGATGAGTCCCGGCAACAAGGCCTGATCATGTACTCATGTACAAATGCAAAGAGAGAGAAACCCCCCTCAGTGAGATGAACTGCTGCGAAGAAACACTGGAAGAACTTTGATGAAGCAACATTGGAACCCCAAATCTGGCAAGCAAGGAAAGATAGTTCTGTTTGCAAAATACCAATCGGAATCACAAATGCAACAGTAGACCCGATGCCAAGGAACTCTGGAAACTCACATACTGGATCAACCCTGGAATCTGTAAGCAACAGTAGATGAAATGATGAATAGACCCATAATGGTGACAAATCTGGAAGCTGTGTCTCGAAGCCAATGCCAAACTGAAACTAAAACTGCCCATAGGACGAGTACCATCAAGATTCTGGAACATTCACCATAAAAAAATGGCCCTCAAATGGGAAAGATCTGAACCAATGAGGATCAAGAACCATAAAATCCCAATATGAAGTGTGAACCAAATCAAACCAAAGATGTATCCAGCTAAGCAAGAAAGAAGCTAGAAGGAGACAACAGGAAACCAGACAAACTCATGCGAGTTGTCACCAACATGAAAAATGGATGCAAGAACCCCCCTTGATTGAACTTTATATCAGTTCATTTATTACAATACCCAATGATTGCAAAAGGAGAGAATGTAAAACATGCATAACTACAGAAAAAATGTAAACGTAGTGCATGAAAACAAAACTAAGTGCATGCACAAACCAAGGTTCACATGTGCCTCCATGATTAAAAATAACCTCCAATCTGTGTAGAGGTCGAAACCAGCTTTCCGATGATATTTTATTTGTGAAAATTCGACACCATGGCCAAAAGTTATGAATTTTTCAAAAAAATTGAATTTACCCTACAAGAAATGGGTTTTCTAGCAAAAAAGTTTCCTTCTGATTTGATTTCTGAAAAATCTATTCGCAATGAGTAGACAAAAATAGAAACCCAGAAATATTTTGATGCTAGAAACAAAACCCATAAATATTTTTTTGATCCTGCAAGCAGAAAATGATTTTTTTTTTTTTTAAAAACCTTCAGCTGGAGAAAAAATGACGCGCGCCGATTTTTGTACTGCGATTTTCTCCAAATCCGTACAAGATATCAAAAATCCAAAAGATACCCAGTTCAGATTTTGACCCTGGCTACAAAACCCAGAAATCGTTTTTCTTGGAACTGAGTGGAAGCTAGATTTCTAAATGAAAAACGATTGCTTGCATCCAACAAGACCTTCATGCCAAAAAATGATCTCTCATATTTGAGAAGAAGTCTGCAGCACTGAAGCTCTGATACCATGTAGGAGTTTAGGTGAACTCCTCAAACCCCCCAGAATCACCTGCAAGACAAAACTTCCACAAGAGAGAAATGGCAGAAAAATCATGCTATCATTAATATGCAAGGATGCCAAATTGAATATGACATAATTACAAATGTACAAAATGCCTGAGAATATAGGCATGAGAGAAAACTTAAGATGCATGAGATGTTGCCATGTGTCTTGATCTAACAACATGTGACAACATGTGAACCCTATCTAGATGATTATTAAATGTTGAGATAAGTTCTAGAAGGACAACTCATCTTCTAAAAGGAATCTTATCCCACGAAACAAGGAAGGGAATATTATCCCATTTATTTATTAAATGATTTATCTAATAATGCAACTTAGGACCTAATTAATTAAATGCAAGACCTAAGTTAACTTATGCTAGTGTAATAATTAATTAATTACCCCAACAGTTTTCAGCCTGCCCCATCTATTATCAGCAGCTAGGACTGCTGTACATCTTTTTCTAGCCCTGCGCCTCCCATTGTAGACTATACAACAGCATTCAAGGGTTTTTTTTTGTAGGTTGTACAGGTTGTCGATGATTTGAAAGTGAAAACATCAATAGTTGCAAGTGAATTTATTGTTACTTTCAAGGGAATAATTTGTCATTTTGGCATCCAATTTTAGATCCATTAATTGTTGCCATAAATCTATATTTTTGTTCATTTATCATTAGCATCATTAATTGTTGTCATAAATCAGACCTGTTAACATTTATGATTTCAAGGGTTTATTAATTCATTTTTATATAGCTTCTAGATTTGTAATGTATCGTTAATTTTGAAATTTAATTTACTAATCAGCATTAGGGTAGGGTTTAATTTTATATTTTAATCATCTATATTCAATTTTTCCATAATTAGAAAAATACAGAAAAATTGGATATATTGCCAGGGTTCTTGGTTAGGGACATTACAATGCAAGGACTAGACTGCCAACAGTCAAGACCTTCAGTGAGATTTTGAGATTTAAAGGAGGATCAACTATCAAATACAAATGATAATTTCAACTTTCTACTAGCTGAAGCAAAGATTTGCATTCGTTGTAAACAAATATTTGGAGGAATAACAGATAGATGTTGATTATTGGCTAAATTAGAGATTGGTAAATTAACATTATTAGGAAACGGTTAAACAGATGAATGCCATACAACTACAGAAAATAAATTGTGAAGTAGTATTCAAAGCCAATAACTTCTGCTAAACAATAGTTTCTGCAACATAAGTTTGACCTCAACAATCATTAATGGTTTATGTGCTCAAGGCATTTATTAATAATAAAATATTTCTAAAAGTAAAATAATAATAAAATATTTCCAAAAAAAACACCATTTAAAGCAATCCTATCCCTATCTATAGAAAAGAGGAAATAAAACACTTTAAAGCAAACTAATTTTAAAAACTTAATAAAGGCCAAATGATAGGTTCATACCTATCTCCCCAAAAAATAGCCACTATTGATGATAATAGCTGCTAGATGCTGTTGTGTTGAAAAAATAGAAAGTTTTGGCACTTGATCCAAACAAATCTCTCACAGTTGAATCTAGAAAAACCACACACTAATCAATATGGACCGTGGAAATCTGATGTTTTTAACTTTAGTGATTTTTCGAAAATCTGAAATGACTTTTGTAATGCCCAAAATTAAAATTTTTGCTTTATTAAGGCATTTTGTAAAGAATGGTCAAAGTCTTGTAAAAAATGTCGTCAAAAGTCAAAATTTTCTAAAAATAGACTTGATTTAGGGTTTTCTGGGTTTGTTGTCAAATGGATGTTGGCAAAATTTCTAAAAATAGAAATTTTTATTTTTAGAAATTTTTTAAAAATAATTTTTTTCTATTTTTAGAAAATTTCTAAAAATAGAATCTTTGTTTTCAAGGCTCAAACTGATTTTGATTGGTTGAAAATACTTCCCAATTAGGCTGGTCTAGTCAAAATCATCTAAAGATCAGGATTTCTCTGGTGGGTCTATTCTGCTTTTTTAGAAGGCAAAGCATGAGCTCTGAAGCCATCAATGGAGGAAGGTCGGTTGCCAGGTGTCAGATTCAAAGTCTCAAATGTTGCATAGACACGATGAATGGCAAACATGCACGCAAAACGGAGAAAGCAAAGTAAAAAAGTTGAAAATTGTGAAATTTTTTCTAACATTGGAAAGACCAGGCACCCTTGTAAAAGAAGGGCGCCTGGCATTTCATGCCTTTGCCATTTTTTAGTTCCTGACAATGGTGAACGTAGTTAGCAAAGGCGGTGAATGGAAAGCAAGAGGAAGTTGAAAATCATGAAAAATAATCTAAGTCTGGTGAAACTAGGCACCCCCGTCCAAGAAGGGCGCCTGGCATTTCATGCCTTAGAAATTTTTGCTCGCTTTCTAAAAAACGTGCAACCTTGCTCGTCAACCCTGTTCCGGTTCACTGAGAAGCAATTAAAAGCAATTTTTAGGGTTGGGAAAACCAGACCATCAATTTAGGCTCTTTAATGAATCCATCATCTAGTTTAGAGGATTTGTTAGACAGTAGAAATTGTAGATCAAATGGAGGCATTTCATGCAAAATGAAGAAAGTCAAAGGAAAATTGAAAATCTCAGAAATTTGACTAAGTTTGGAAGACTTGGGCACCCTTGTCAAGGAGGGGCGCCTAGCTTTTAGTGCCTTAGAATATTTTTCCGCTTGTCCGAAAATTCATCACATTCAACCTTCGTGAACAGTTTCAAGGGTCTGTGATCATTATTAAATGTTGTTGGATGTCGATACGAAGCTCGGGATCATTTAAGCAATGGTCAAACATGAGATTGCCATGGTCAAATAGAGTTTATCAGTTGGCAGTGCCAGTTTTCTAGATTGTCAAAGTCAAAAGTAGGCTTCGTCGGAAGCAAAAGTGAGGGAAAGTCAAAAATCATCAAAAATTGGCTAAGTTTGGTGAACCTAGGTGCCCTTGTCCAAGAAGGGCGGTTAGCATCTCATGCCTTAGCCATTTGTCTGCTTTCGTGATTTATTTTTCAAAATATGTCTTAATGCGTTTGTGCTTTTTGTAGCTATAAAAGAGGAATTCATCGTTTGATGCAAATGAAGTCAGATTTTTGCATGCAAAGTTTCTATCTTCATGATAGACTCCTAAATTATAGAGTTTTGCATGAAAGCGCTTTTTCATCTCCAAACTCTATTTAAGAAAGCTTTTAGCATTCATTCTTCATAATTTGTAGGTTGGCTTTCAGAGGAAGAAAGATAAAATTTTCCTCTCATCAAGATTTGGAGGCTCAAACAGAGTGCTTTTTCAGTATTCTTTGTGAATTCAAGATTGGGAAGCACAGAAGCACACTTTTTCATGGTCTGATTTTCTAGGGCATCACATTTCAGAAACAGGTGGTCAAAATTTTCAAATTTCATTGATCTGGGTCCACTTGTCTTTTACTCTTGAAGATTGGAAAATTTTAAAAATTTGCATGTTGGCCCCTATTTTTTAGGAGATCACGCTTTTTTGGGAAAAATCAACTTTTTCAAAATCTGATGAATTGGGTCTCTTTAGAACAAGATTGTCTACAAAACCCAAACCTCAGTTTTTTTTGGAGAAAAATCAGCAACCTATTTTTAACAGTTTGTGTAAAACTTTTTTGAACATAGGCGTGTTTACAGTCAAAATTCAAGTTTTTAAACATGCAGTACTCTCCAACAGAAATTAAAACCAAATCAATGTTGCTCCACGATTTCTTGAGAACATTCGAAACTAACTTGCATCATGTGTTTCCGGTGCTTGATTTGCATGCTTTGGAAGATGCAGGAAACATTGCAGTTAGGAATCCTGGTCAATCCATGTTGCTTGCAACAACTTCAATACCCATCTCAATACAAATCCTTGAATTCATATTTGCTTGTGTTAAGCATTACAATCCAACAACACGAGAAATCCAATCAACATATGGGCGTACTATTTGCAGCCTTAGGCCGGACGATGTTGAGAGATGTTTCTCAATATCACCATGGACAAAAAATTTCATCATTTCAATTGAAGAATGTGAGGTGGTGTGGTATGAGCAAAAGGATAAATATCGGAAAAGAGTTGCGCAAAAGTGGCTGAAAGAGAAGCATAATACTTTGCCAAGGAATGTTGGGTGTGGTGAGTTTAAGGAAGAAATTGCAGCCATGATCACTTTGCTCAATTGAGTCATAGGTCAAGCATAGGCAAATAATTTTCAGCCTTGGATGTTTTACATCATTTCCCAGATTATTGATAGAACAAAACACTATGACTGGCCAGCTTTAATCAGTGAAAGTCTTCACCGTCAGACGATAGAGTTCTTCAAGGCCCATGAGTTCCATATGATATCTTACCTCGTATATCTAATGGCCTTTCAAGGCAAGTTTAAAGGTTTGAATGTCATTGGAACTTTGGGTGTTCAGCATGTGTATGATCATTACTCGCAGTTAAAGTTTTCAAAATTTGAGCGGCATTACAGCCGGGTGAATGATGTATTCTTGATGCATACTTTGTGAGATTTAGATAACGAGTTGCATGTACGAATTTTAGTAGATGCCAGATTGGCAATGGGGGAGTGGGCTGATTGGTTTATCCAATTTCCCACGTTCTCCTACATCTGAGTATATGGCTTCTTAGGTGATCCAGACATGCTACCTAGATATCCAACCAATGAGGTGGTGTTCATGGAATTTCTAAGGAAAGTATACGAAATTCACACCTTTTTGCATAACTGGCGCAAGATTGCATTCAGTTTCCCGGTTGGAATGAGCATTTACAGATGTAGATCATCAACCGATGCTAAATTGATGAGTGACGTAATATCAAGGTTTGGTCTCAAGTTTCTCAACGAGAGACGTTCATATGATCCTCATGGTGTCTTTGCATTGCGTGTTGGTTAGAATCATGCACATGTGCCTACAGTTGAAGACTTTTGGGTTAATTGTGCAAATGAGTTTGAAGTGCGCAAGCATAGTTACAACAGATTTACTCTTCAGTAGATGGCTGATTTCTTATCAGAAGATGTGGAAGGTCTTTCAGATGATGATGGGGAAATCCTACTTCCCATGTATTGTCAAGATCAAATCAATCAACGGCCACTTCCACAAATTAATTGGTCCGACAAAGGGAACACTTCAACTAAGGAAAGAATGAGCCGAGTTATCAAGAATAGTAGGTTATTCCTGAATAGTAAAGGGATGCGGAAGGTAGCTATTCCAGTTGCAGAGCCGCCAATAGTTCAGTCATCTCTACCTTCTTCTAGACCAAAAACTAGAGTGAAAGCTATGAGTGTTCCTCCAGAAAGTACAAAGATCGGTAGAATGTCAAGGAGTTTAAAGGAAAAGATGAAGTAGCCCATCGGGATTCAACAAAAACATAAGCAGATGCATCCGAAGTGTTGTCCCTAATTTTTGACTTGTTAAAAATTGGGATAACCAATCGAAATTTTGATTAAAATTGAAGGTTTTCTCTTCTACGGCACGTATTTCGAGGTACTAAGTGTTGATGTGTTTTTTGTGACCGCACCAAACAGCAGAACGAAATAGTTTAGGGCTACTCCATTCTCTCTTGATCAAAGTATTCCGTGTGCTAAGATTGCGAGATAGATCACACGTTCAACTCCAAGGTTCCTTAAGTGCGAATAGACCCAGTTTGGTTGATGTGTATTTGCTGTGTTCTTACGAGGGGACTTACACAATTGTTCAGATTTCTTGTAGTTAGCAACTAATGTATGATTTTGAAGGGGATTCTCGCGTGTATGATTTGGCAATGTGGTTCGTTTTCCTAAAACTAATCAGAGATGTGCGGAAAATAAAAGGGTATAGGGCCTAAGAAATTTATATTCTACTCTAAATGCAGGATATGTGGAGCTTCGTTTCAATAGACTTCAACCAAATTTCACCTAGCCTCACGTCGGACAGCCTCAGTAAAATCGGTGCAATCTTCAAAGGGATAACAAAGGATGTTCAAATTATGATTCAACATGCATACAACATCACAACGACGCATATAAGCATACCAACCACAATTGAAGTTAAACTCAAGGTGATTTCCAGTCGACCACGCAAGGCGAACTTATCATCAACAAGCCGCTAGTGGTATGGAATAAAGTGAAGCTATCTTAATAAAACATCACATATCAAAGTAAACTACTTGCATGAAATTAAGCTACTTGGATTCGAAAGGAAGAAGAGACCTTGCTAGCTATTCATGACAAGACGAATTCCACCATCAATGAAAAGATCAATTATCATAAAAAGTGTTACACAACAATCTCCTCAAAAGTTTTCAAAGGGAAAACTTTCTTTCTCTTCCACACTATGCTAAGCAAAATGACTACTATGCAATCTCTCCAATCTCTAGCTCTAATGCTAATGCCTGATCTAATTTCCTGTTCTAATGAGATACAAATGAGGGGGACTCCCCCTTTTATAGCTAGCCAAGTCCCAAAAGACGGCTAGGGTTACAATTAATAGAGTGGCCAGAATCGTGCCACCTCAGCCCTAACCCTAAAAACTGCCAGAATAGGGAGTGGTACATTAAATGAATCAAAGATTCCCACTCACTCCCAAAATAGTAAATGTAATAAATGTCCACATTCAGTCTTCTAGAAGATCCTCGTCCAGTAGTGTGTTCCCACTTGCCTTCTCTCTGACTGCCAACTCAACAAATCTGCCAAGTACAGCCTCAACTTCCTGAACTGAAATCGGTGGAACACAATCTAGCTGAAACTCTAATACTGTAACTGAATGCTCATGCCTCGTACAAGATTTTCTCCAAGCAGCTAAGGAGTCCTGCGTGTTCTGGATCAAAGTGGAGAAAGTAGCAGTATTCTCGAAAGTCATCCTGTACAAAGGTCTTAACGTCTGCAAAGAAAGGCACCAGCAAACCCCTCAAATTATCAAAATTAACTTCATCTGGATTCAGCCGCCTAGCAAATATAGCCTCAAAGGTATTCTGAACTCCATCTATAATATTGGCCATAGCCTTATGTACTCTAGCTGAATCCGCCTGTGCCGCATCGAAGAAACCACGCCCTGTGATGCCGAAGAATACCATCCGAGAAATCATATCGGTCATTCTCCTGAATGACACCTCCATCAATCAGCAACTGCAATGGCACATGCCTCAATACCTCAAGACGCTGGATCACCTTACTCTGATAGATAGAGGCATCGCCCCAAGCATGATCCACCGCATCCATCCGTGTCAAAATAGTAGAGGCCGCTGAAGGTAGAAGCAAGGTCCTCCATAAATCTCTCTGTCTCGGCACGAACTCCCGTGACCCATTTATCCGCCTCTTGTGCCATCCTCCCCAACTCTACCAAGCCGCTGATTGACTCTCTAGGTACATCTGCTGGAGGCTCTATCACTGGTACATCCTGCCCTCGAGAACGAGATAACTGCTGTACATATCCAATTAAGGCTTTGTGTTCTCGTTTCAACCTTTTGTATTTTCCTTCTTTCTTGAACAACCTATCCTTGAGGGCGAGGAAGGAGTTATCACACTCCTCAACAATCTGCGCGCCAGTAGGGCGTCCCAAGTCTAGAGTCGTGACCACATAATTCTCAGGAACTGCTTCATTCCGGTCACACTCAACTCGTGGAACAGCAACGTGAAGAGTACGAGAGCCATCCTCCTCAGTGGAGATCTTCGAAAATTTTCTTGCTTTCTTCTTCTGTGGAGGTGCACTGATCCGGTTCAAGAATTCCTCCATCTCAACTGCTGGATCAAGCTCCTCACTAGGGCTTCTTCTCATTCTATCTTTAAGCCAATCGGGCACCTCATACTGTATATCGAAGGGCTGCTGCTCCTGTGCCTCGACTTCTCTAACCTGTTCAACTTCTTCATCATTCTGGCGAGGCTCATCGTCCTCAAGTGGTTGAGTATCACCTGACACTATATCATCACCATCTCCATCGTTCATGGCCGCCTCTAACTCCTGCTGAAACTGAGGGTCAGTAATAGTCCCCTCATCATCCTGCTGAAACTGACTCTCTCCATGGAGGCTGAATATCGTCCTGTACTACTTGCACCTGATTCAATACAATCCTCTGATCAGCAAATAAAGACACCTCCTGTATGCTTGGAGAACGTGTCTCCAAGGGTGTTGCCATTGTGACTCGTGGAGGCTCTGGCTGAATAGGCTCCTGTCTAACTATTTCCTTCTTCCTGGACTCTGGACCTCTTGTAATCTGTTTCTTCCTGCCAGTGGTGGGCATCCTGTGATCTCCCATCATGTTGTAAGTCAAAGCAATTGACCTACTCTTCAATCTATTCACCTTTCTATCAACCCATGCTCTAGTAAATGTCATAACTGGGATGGAGAGAGTATCTAAATCTGCAACCTCGGGCTCTGACCAATCCGGAGGTGGAAGCGGAGTATCTCGAACAACTGTATAATCCGGATGGACTACATCCATATCCTCATTGACCTGGTCCGGAACCGGCACAACCTCGCACTCCCTGATCAGAGTAATCGGCAACCGAGAGAACATTCTCTTCCTTCAATTTCATCAACTGCATCAGCCCAATAATCTTCTATGGTGGCCTTATGCTTGAACTCCTCCGACAGAACCCAATTGATGTTATGATGTGGGTCGTAGTGCTGTCGGCTAGTATGATATGAGAAATGATAAAACTGAAGCTCACTTTCAGCTTCTCTAGCTGCCTGTATCGAAGGACACACCTCATCCGAGTTGCCCATTACAATTGGAAATTCTATCCCTCCTTTCTTTTTCTTCTTTTGGATTTTGTCAAAGGCTAGCAACTGTCTAGATATCTCTAGCATCAATATTCTATCTGTTGGGTATTTAGGCAGCCTATATGGGTATGATGAGAAACCTTGCAGCCTAATGTAAGAGAATCTCGGAAATTGTATGAACCAACACCCATACCTTTCAATTAACTCCTGGGCTTCCTTCGAGATTCTGTGTTGCAATCGCTCCTGCAGCAGCCTCGTGATGTACATGGTGAATGAGTCGTTGACACGCTTGTAGTGGGTTGTGCTTGACAGGTGCAATTGTGGACAGGCATCATAGATTTTGAACTGATGAGAGCCGCATCCAACAGGCTCCTTATAAGATATCCCCCTATACTTCGTCTTCCGTGCCAACATATAAATGACATAGGAGCTCATGTAAAATGTCTTCGTTCTCCTCAAGCTTAGGAGCTGCTCGTGCAAGTTGTCACTGATCATCGCAGCCCAATTGACATAGTCTTTTCCCTCTAGCACCAGGTTGATGTAGTAAAACATCCAGGGTTCAAAAATAAATGATTGTGGGCAACCTCCAACCCTGCTCAGCATCATGATGAGATCACAGTATTCCTGCTTCAAGTCATCCGCTATGATCTTCTTGGGCAACTTCGTTCGAGAAGGCTTGGGAGTGCTCATCCAGTGGGTATTAATTGTATCCATGCATCGCTCAAAAGCAGAAGCATACATCCGCTCAGCCCGTTCTCTGGACTTGTAGATCATATTCCTATGCACCGGGATCTCGAAAGCTTCACCAATGGCTGCCGGAGTAAGATTGGCAAGCACTTGGCCATCAGGTGACATGATCGACCGGTGTTCCTTCTCGTAGCAATTAGCACATTCCATTATCAGCTCCGAACACTGTATAGCTGGCGGGAAACTAGCAGCTGCATATAGTCCACTTCGAACGATGTTGTGCGAAGTGACTGAAGCCCGATGACTTCCAATTCCAAACATCCTGTTCTTGAAGGTCTCCAGGTTGACAGAGCCCAGGTTGGTGTCTGTCAACTTGCCCAGCTTTGAAATAAACTTCGACTCTGGCATGAATGTTTTACTCAGCTTCTTGATCACAGCTTGTCTGGAGGCGCCATTGTCCTTTCCAGTTGTCCTCGCTTCAGCCATCTGCAAACAACAATATTCATTAGCAATTTAATTTATAAAAATGATACATGACATTGCATAGGGGCTGCAATCGAATTCTAGAAGCTGCAACAACTCTTGTGTTTGCAAACCTCAGCTTCTCTCTTGAATTTCAATACTTAGAACAGATTTCTAAGTAGACTTTGATGGCTTCACTTCACTATCCCAATCAGCAATTTGAACTTCGTAACTTTGCACTTCACACCAGCAATTAGTAATCAGCAAGTTCGTACTTTTAAGTTTTCGGCTATTCCTTGTTTCAAGGCGTCCCTCTCAGCACAAGCAACTTCAATTTTTAGCAATAAATTAAGCTTCAGCCACACTTGTACCAGCAACTTCTTTAACCAGCAATGGCAACTCTCAACAACTCAAGGCGTCTCCTTCAACTGCAAATTTGATCAACTTTCAAGTGCGCCTCTTCAGCAAACTCAATTCCTCAGCAAAATTCGAATTCCTTCAAGCTCTCCAGCAACTTAAGGCGTCCCTTTTTAACTCAGCAACATTCAGATTTCAAACTCTTCAAGCAACAGTTCACTGCAACACTTCACTCTCAGAGCAAGTTCGACTTCTTCAGCTGTGAAAACAAGTGAGAAACTTGCTCATTTTATAGCTAAAATTTGAATTCTAGAAGAAGTTAATTTTAGCCAGTGCAATTAAACTCCACTACTCCACTTCAAGAATTCGAATTTTCCCTCTCTGGTATTTCTGACACTTGTCTCCAGTCGTCGGGAATCTTATTCTTCTAGAAACTTGACTTTGACTGGCATCCTTGAATTTGTTTTCGAAAATTTAATTTAAATTCATCCTTTGAAATCCACCAGCCGGAGCTCTGTCACTTGAATTCGAATTTTACTTCTCCTCTGCTTTGAAATTAGTCAGCCAGAAGAATTCAAACAAAATTATCTAGGCAACTGACTTCAAGTTCATCGTTCGAAGAAAATTCATTTTAAAAACACATTTTATTCACTCTGCCTTAGAAAATTTTAAATTTTCCCTTAGGAAAATTCACAATTTGAGCACTGATTAAATTCTTCACTGAAAAAGTGTCGGCGAAGTTCGGAAGACTAGGAAATCCATTTATCATTGCAAATATTCAGTACCCAGAAGAAAATTTTCTTCAGAACACCTCGAATTCATGGGTACCCAACGAACGGGTTCATTTAATTTTTCAATTTTGAACCTTAGAAAAATATTATTTTATCAAATTAAAATCCATTCTTCGCCTGTGATCACTCTGTGTTGCTCCAATTCGGAAAATTTGAATTCATCCTGCATTCCTGACTTCATCACTGAGAACATTGCTCGTGCTTCGGAAAATTTCATCACCCTGAGGCTCCAGGCGTATTTTCTAGGAAGAAAATATTTTGCCTTAGAAAATATTTAAATTATTTCACGTTGAGAATTTTCCTTATAAAATTTTATTTGCTCACTTGCCGGTGCTGGGAAATTTCAACTTTACCTGGCAAAATTCTATCCATGCCTAGCACACTGTCATTGCTCACTTCACACTTCACTTGAAAATATTTATTTAAGAACTCAACACCTAGGCAACTTCTCCAACACTTAGAAAATACTCTAGCACCTTATGACTCCCATCTCCCTAGGCGCATATAGCATTTGAAGAGGAATTTAAAAATCACGCCTAGGCAAATTTTTAATACTTTTAGGCTCCCAACACACACGCCTAGCAAAATTTCTCTAAGGCCCACCACCTTGGGCGCATTCTACACATGATGGAGGATAACGCCTAGCTTTTATCTTGAGTTTACCACGCCTTGGCAAAATTTTCACCTCAATTACCACCCTCATTCACCATTTACTATCCAAACATGGGCGCATTTGAGCCTATCCACTGGACGACCTTTCAACTCCACCCCTTTTGTCTTGACATGCACAAGTTTGGGCGCATTTTAGAGGGTGAGGAGGATAAAAACGTTTGACCTGTTTGACTCCCTCCTTGCCTTGGGCGCATTTCCATGCATGAGAAGGATAAACGTGTTGACTTGTTGACTCTTCTTTCAAATTGGGCGCGTTTTCATGTAGTTGGTGGATAACCTTCTCCAACGTCCTTGGGTGACTCTTCGCCTTCTATTTTTTTGTCTTCACATGGCTCTGTTTGGGCGCATTTTGCCTAGGGGGAAGGATGAAAATGTTTGACTTTGCTTTGACCCTCTGCAACTTAGGCGCATTTTGATACATGAGAAGGATGGGCGCATTTAGGAGGGTGAGGCGGATTTGAGTGTTGACTTTGCTTTGACCACCTACAACTTTGGGCGCATTTCACCCCCTGTGAAGGATAAGCTTGCATCTTGGGCGCATTTAGAGGGTGGTGGCGGATTTCTCATACTTAGAAAATTTTAAACCTCCTGAGCTTTCTTTGGGCGCATTTTGGCCTAGCAGCAGGATGAACATCGTTGACTTTCTTTGACTTCTGGTGCCTTGGGCGCATTTGGACCCCTGAGCAGGATGAACGCCATACTTAGAATTTTTTTATGCCTCCTTACTAGCTGGGCGCATTTCCTTATGCCTGCTGGATGAAGTTTCAGACTTAGACAAACTTTCTCGTTCCTTCGCCAGTATCTCATGCCCTGCTATTTATAGTAAGTCCTCTGAATTTTGCACCTCTGAAGCCCGGAACGACTTGAAATTTCGCGCACTGCATCCTCATAACCTTATCAACCTGTCGGCACTGCCATTTTTAGTCACCCTGCTATTTTTAGCATGTTTCTGAAGGTGGTTTACTATAAATAGTAACCTCATGTTTCTGATAGTTCCCATGCTCTGATCGAGTTGAAATTTGAATGAGGCGCTCCTCACCACGTGACCTGTCGGCTGACACCGGCGCATGCACTCAATTTACTATTTTTAGCCAGTTTCCAAATTGACTTACTATAAATAGTAAGTGCTCCGTTTGACCTGAAATTTCACCAGCAGATAGCCTGATGGATGCTGATCGCGATGGTTTACATCGGTTTTCGAAATTTTTGACTTTTTACGCCTATTTTTAGGCTCCGAAGTTGGAAACCCCAATTTGCTCTGCATGCGCATCAAATGAACTCTGTTTCTCTTCGTTTCTGTGGCACTGCGATCGGCTTGTAATTTTGAACTGCTGGGAGGCGGCTGCCGGGACATACCTGCTAAAAATAGCAAGTTCCTTACTGAGTGAGTATCTTTGTTTGCATGTCACACCATTGCGAAGCTCTCGAAAAACCCACCAGGAATCACCCGACATGCAAAAGAAACCCTGACATGCAAACCCTAAAAATAGCCTCGGAAGGCTGAATTCTGAAAGTGATCGTCTCGTTTTGCATGTTACATCATCGCGAAGGTCTCGAAAAACCCAGAAGAAATATGCAGACATGCAAAGAAAAACTCTGCATCTGCACCCTGAAATTCGTGCCGGAAGCAGGACTGCTAAAAATAGTAAGTTGTCTATTTTCGCTCAAATTTTGCATGCAAGTAGCTTGATATGCTCTGAATGCGGTGTGACTGTTGAAAATTCAAAAATGCTGACAAATTGCCCTGAATTTCACACTTACTAAAAATAGTAAGTACCTTGGAATCTGATGAAAATTGGCTGTAAGCCTGCTGGATGCCTGCTGACAACAACGTTAAACTCAATTTTCAATTTACTCACTTTACTTGACCTTGGACTGACCAGAAACGGTGAAACCCTAATTTTCAGACTTGGTCAGTTTCACACTTAAACTCACTGACGGGCGCAACCCCAGAAAGACGGACATCAGAAAAGAGACAGAGCGAGAGAGAGAGGAAAACCCAAGCCAAAAGACCGGAACGGAGCAAAAATTTAGGGGGTCCCCATCTTGAATGGGGCGATGTGTGAAAAGGTCACAACACTAAGATCAGCAAATCTCAATTTTAAGTCTATAGTCCTTTGGGTTACCACTTTTTACACATTCTCGTCCGTTTTCGTGAAATTCTGAGTCATTTTTAGTGTGTTTTTGGTCAAATTCGGGTATTTCAGACATCACTGCAAGTAGGAGTTTTTGAGCTTCACTGCAAGTCAAATAATAGGAACTTTTTGAAGCACTTGCAATTATAGGAACTTTTTAAGTTCATTACAAGTTATTTTTCATAAAGTACGTGTAATTGTTTATAAAAGTTCCAATTTCCTTTAAGTTACTTGTAGTGACTTCTTAAAACTCCGATTTTCTTAAAGTGACTTGCAATAGCATGAAAAAGACCCGATTTCTTTTAATTTCACTTGCAATGACATTTCAAAAACCCGAGTTCACTTAAAAGCGTTTGCATTTGTCTTGTAAAAGCCCGATCTTCATTTAACAACTCGCATATAGATGAAAAGGCCCGATTTTCACTTAATTGCACTTGCAATGTAATGATAAAAGCCCGATTTCACTTGTAAAGTGATAACAAAGGCCCAAATTTATTTAAAATACTTGCAAAGTCATTTTTAAAACCCGATTTTTCAAAGGGAACTTGCGTTTGTTTTTGAAAAGCCCAATTTCATTTTTGAGTGTCATTCTAACTTGCAAAGAACTCCTGAAAGTCCGACGCCATTCTTGATCTGAGCTATTCGAGTCCTATTCCATTTGTCTTCCTTATTCCAAGCAGTTTTTATCGATCCTGAAGCTTTAAAATCGGGCTTTCAACTGTTAATATTCAAGTCTTTTCCTTTGCTGAGTTTGCAAATCGCGCCTAGGGTTACTCCATTGTCATTTTCATTTACAAACTTACTTGCAGGTATGTTTTCTTTGTTTCTTTTCTTTCTTACATTCTTGTATATTGTTTTTGTAAATATTTTATGCCTTTAATAAAACGTTTTACAAAAAACATGTTTTTCATTGAAAACGACTTTCTCTTTTGTTTCATATGCGTTTTTCCTTTCATTTCCTTCACACGTTTTTCTGTTTTATACAGAAACGTCATACATCCTTCCACAAAAACGCGTTTTGGTTTTATACTAAAACGTTTTCATTTTTCATCCATTCATTCATTCATGAAAACCGTTTTTAATAAATACGCGTTTCTCTTCATCCTTTCACAAAAACGCCTTCTCTTCATTCACCTTCATCATTTTACAAAAACGTGTTATTCTTTATCCTAGTTAAGAACGCGTTTTCCCTCCATATGCCCTCCATTCTATATGTCCTCAGCTAAGAATTATGTGGAAGCGTTATTTTCTTTGAACATTCTTCTCCATCGCCTTTCCATGTATCTCCATTTGTAGATTTAGCTATATTTTTCATTGTTTATTCCCATCTCATTCGTTCATTATATGCTTTCATTCTTTTCAGCTATGAACGCATTTTCCATTTCCATATACCCAACATACCATGCGCCCTTCATTTCCTTTCATCCCATTGATATTCGTTCTCCATATCATTCCATTTCCATACATTTCGTTCTCATGTCATTCATTTTCCTTCACTTCATCCCCATTTCCATTTTCTGAAAATAGAAAAAGAAACACAAAAAAAATGATGCTTTTAGAAGCAAATCGGGATTTTTCTCACCCATTTCAAGCTGAAAATTTCAATATAAAATGCAAGTCTAAAAGTTTGTTGCTTTTATTTGCAATGACCTTTTAAAATCCCGAAATGTTCTTTTACTTGCAATGTCTTCCTAAAATCCTGACATTCACTATTCACTTGCAGCCAGCCTCCAAAATCCCGAAATACCTTTAAAGTGCCTTAAAATCGGACTTTTTGTCCTTGACTGCAAATGCAATTTAAAAGTTTTAACTTGCATTTTGCAAAGTTGCAATCTAGCTTTTTCATTTGACATGAAAAGTATATGTCCTTTTCACTCGCAATCAGCCCTCAAAAACCCGAAATGAGTTATAATGCTCATTTTCTGCCCTCAAACAGCCAAAATACCATTCTGAGTTTGAGCCTTCGCCATGTCTACACCTGTAAACGTTGATGATGTCTTGACCTTATGGAACTTTCATCGCAGCCTTGCAGATTCTTGTTCGATGACGGAAGAACCTTCTTCTCCACCGAACAAAAAGATGAAGTACAAATACGACAAATATCAGAATGAGATTCCACCTTCTCACGTTGTCTCGAATATTGAAGAAATCAGAGACACGGAGATTGGGCATGTTGATATGTCTGAGTTTTTGGGGAGAGCTGAGAAATCAACTTCTCATCATATGTAGTTGCTGTTTAAAAGTCATATTCATTTGGTTTCTTCTTTTCCTGTTGCTGCCCTAGAGCCAAAATTCGTTCTTGCGTGTGCGGCTCACTTTGACAGAGAATCCAGAACCATTAAAGATGATGATGGGAATGTGGTCATAAGGCTTGATCCAGAAACCATTCATAGGGTTTTCAGAGTTTTAGACTCACCCATATATTCAAATATTTCAATGAAGAGCGCTCTAGATCATTATGAACACAAGAAAGAAGATTGTAAACAACACATCAATACCAAATGGCTTTTGAAGCGTCGAGCTGGTGTGTCTCGGTGGGCCAAGCTGTATCGATTTGACTTCAAAGAAGAGATTAATGATATCATCACTCTCTTGAAATTTCTTCCAATTCTGCGTAAATTAAAAACTTTCCAATTCTCACTTAAAACATGTAAAAGTAACATATAACAAAGATAATACAATAAAATTTCTTCCTTTCTTTATTGATAAACACGTACAAGTTACAATATGTTTCCTCATGATTTTCATTTTCATTGCAAATACAAATCAGAGTTAAATAGTAATACAGTTACATACATAGCTCGTAAGCTTTTGCACAAATAGAAGTAAGAAGGTCCAGGAATCCGTCCTTTCAAATCTTGGTACATCGGCCGCTTGCTGTGGAGGAGAAACATCACTCGGGCGCTTTTCCGCCAACCACGGACTTATAATGCGGTCCCCCGCACGATCATTTTGCAATGAACGGCCCTCCCTTCGAAGAAGAGATTAGTAGGGTATCCTTTAACAATTACCAACTGAGCATAGTGCTGTGTCCTACACAACTAGAACCTTGCTATTTCACAATCTCGATCTAGTACTCGGATCACAATGAACTAACAGTGAAGTCTCAACTATCTCACATCTAGGTGGATGTCGTGCCTTTCACTACTTTGGCCAAAGTATTCTCATTCAGTACTTCGAATGAAGGTCATCTATCATAAACACTACTCAGGGCCGATTTGACTTAAGGCTTCCTTACTCTACGCATAGGTTTTATCCTTCAATGGATGAAACCGTCATCCCAGACATCCTACAATCATACTAACTTAATGGAGATGAACAGTCTACAAGTGTCTTTATTTTATTCCTCCTATTCAGGAAATCTTTGTCCTAGGAGTACTTAGCTTACTCAGTTATCTAATAACCTAAGCTAAAAGACCATACTTGACTAGACCTTCATTTCGTTCCTAGTAGTAAATAAGTATATCTACGTATTCTCCATATAGAGATCATACAAAGTTTGCAAAAACAATTAATTGCATATAAAACCCTTCTCTATATAATGCAGATTAAGTTCAGTTACCCTTGAGCTCTTTAATCATTTGATTCCCTTTTCACTATCCCCTTAATTTAAAGTTCTTATACATTTAAATGGAATGCACAAAGAAAGTTTGCCCAATCAGTTCTTAAATAGCTTTGAACTATTTGATATCTCAAACACACAATAAAGAAAATGTAACCTTTCAACAAAAATTACAAAGAAATAGAAAGTCATGCCTGATATTCAAAGAGTACGGTGAACTCCAAGATTACTCTTTCACAATGGCACAATGGCACTCCAAGATCACTCTTTCACAATGGCACTCCACTATAGAAGATTTGCCCAGCAATGACTCTTAATTCTCACATAGTATCAAAGACTGTAATGCTGCAATTGCTTGTCAAATACTGTCCAAGCTCTCTATATCTTGCTCACTCAATATTTAGAAAATGTAGTAATATGGTAAATGTCTCAGCTCAGAAAAACGGAATTCTAAACTTAATGGCTTGCTAATCACAAACTTCCTACAACTGATATCTCAAAGAATGGCTGGGCGTCAATGAAGAGAAAGTCCGAAGTGCCTTTGAATGAAAGTTTGTGAAGTATTTATAGGCCGTAGTTAAAACAGTTTCCCCATTTCTGGGCATGTATTTTGACAGATTTCAATGTTTACTCAGTCAAAATGCTACTTGCCATTTATCCAAACCCTTAGTCATGTTCTTCCATGATGATTCGACTTCTATACAGCCAGCAATTCGAAGAACATTTCAACTTGCAATAAAAACAAAATCTACAGCCACGTTTTTCTTGCCAGGCGTAAGAATTTTCCATGATATTTTTGCTGCGTACTAGGTCAAGTTCCAAATCGACACAGCTCAGTAGTTTGTTGCTATTTTCTGGTTTTTGAGCTTTGAATTTGTCTTCTTTCATTCCCAGCTGTGCAGGGACCTCCGCCATTTTCACGGGTGAGTTTCATCTTTTCTTTATTTTCATTCATTTGCAATAATTCGAATTTTTCCAAAAGTTTCCTTAAAAGTATTTCGCCTCTTTTCAAATGTACAAGTTAAATATTTCATATGGTAATCTTTTAAATATTTGAACTTCCATTTTTTTACAAATCACGAATTTCCTTCTTCAATTTTTAACACTTTAAAATAAAATGCGAATTTCATTCTTTTAATTTGAAATTGTTTTACTAATTTCTTTTTGTATATTTTACTTATTAATGTATTATTTTAAACATTATTATTTATTTTTATATAAACGTATTTATATATAAATAAATATTAATTTTAATATTAATACATTTAATTAATAAAATTTACAAAAATATTATTATTTATACATTCTTTATGTATTTAAATAATCACCTTATATATTTATACATAAATATATAAGTAAATCCCTTAGACAAAATATAGTTCCCTTATTTATTTTATTATAAAATACTATTATAGTCTTTAAATATATTAACACATAAATATTTAAATACCCGAGTATTTTAAATATTTATATTTAATATAACTATAATAATTTTATATATAATCGTTAATATTTAATTACTTAAATATATATTTAACAAATATATAAATATATCGTGAGCCAGTCAGCAACCCGATATTTATATATATATATATATATATATATATACGTAAAGTCAACAGGGAATAATAATATAATATTATTATTAGTATGTATTTCTCTGTACGCAGTGTTCACATAAATGTATGTATATCATGTCATTACGTACATATGGGCATATCCATCTGCCGAGCATATGTATGTATTTGACATGTATATTCATATGGATACGCGTACACGTATACACATACTCACTTGACCTTTTAACGTATATCCATTCACGTTTTTCCAAATCATGTCAAAGCATAGTAAGTCAGACAAATAAGTAATCATCACTTTTCAAAGCATAAAGAAGTAAACATAACTCCAAGCCTAAGGATGACTTATCTAGACCAACATAACTGACTTGGTTTCTCAGAACCTATACTGACGTGTGTGTATGCTCATTTGGTATTCATTACTGCTTACCCGACCAAGTTCCTCCCCGAGTGATATCTCTCCTCTGTCCGGAGGATCAGTCTTCATACCTGCACACCATGACATGACATCGGCAGTCATATGCTCATAACAAAGCAGAATACATGAAACATTTCAAAAGTTAGATTATTCATAAATCAATAACCTTCTATTCTCCTTTATGCAGTATTTCACCAAGAATAACATCAAATGAAACATCATTCATATTGAAAACAAGGTACAAGCATCATTAATTCACCTCCAGAATTCACATTTACTCTATCTAATGATTGTAAATTGTAACGTCACAATTTGGGATGTAACAGTTCTTGCGTGTGCGGCTCACTTTGACAGAGAATCCAGAACCATTAAAGATGATGATGGGAATGTGGTCATAAGGCTTGATCCAGAAACCATTCATAGGGTTTTTAGAGTTTTAGACTCACCCATATATTCAAATATTTCAATGAAGAGCGCTCTAGATCATTATGAACACAAGAAAGAAGATTGTAAACAACACATCAATACCAAATGGCTTTTGAAGCGTCGAGCTGGTGTGTCTCGGTGGGCCAAGCTGTATCGATTTGACTTCAAAGAAGAGATTAATGATATCATCACTCTCTTGAGCAGGATTATGGGGTTGAAATTCTCTAATGTCTTTGAGAAATGGATGTACAAATTCATTGTGGTGATTAGAAAGGCACAACACCCAATCTTCTGGGGTGAAATAATCAGTGATAGCTTATGTGAGCAGCTTGCACAAGTTCCTACCACGCTTACATTTTATATGAATTCCTATTTGGTTTATATAGCAGCTTCATTGAGGCAATTTCCAGGCCTTTCTACCGTAGGAGATAGATCTCTAGTCCCAATTTTTGAATACTATGATTAGTTGCCTTTGATTCCTAGCAGGATTCATTACAGAAGAGTTCAAGATGCGTTCTTTGGTTATTTCATGTGCCTTTTTGACAAGAACTTGCAGAACAACAAAATATCAGATGCTGCTTGGAAAAAAGTCAATGAATATGGTTGCCTTTTTCTTCAGTTTCCTACTTTTACCTATATGAGGGTTGGCTGTTTTGAAGATCAGCCATACATGCTGCCGAGGTATCCTACTGATAAAATCATTGTAATGGAGCTGGCAAGACAGTTGATGACAGTTAATGCACGACAAGCTTTGCAACATAAAACTGGAGTGAGTATCTCATCTCATAAACCATTACAGATTGGGAGATACTCCTTGACAAGCACTTCAAAGGCAAAAACTATGGAAACTGAGATTCAGGAGATTAAGTTAAAAAGATTCAAGGCTAGGGCAGATTTTGATTACAGAGGCATGAAGGACAAGATAAAGAGGGCCTTCACTCATGTGCATCGCCTTGAAGATATTTGGGCAGATCTCCGAATAGAGAAAGAAATCTATAAAATGGACTACTGCAGGCTTACCGTTGAACAGGTTATTGATTTTAATCTGACCCTGATTCCAGAAGGAGTAATTGATGACGGGCTGATTTTAGATCCAGAATATGAAGAACAAAGAGTTGCTGACGCTTCTATTCTAGCAATACAATGGTCTAATAAAGAATCAGTTTCTATCTTCAACAGATTTCAGTCAATCTTGGCAAATACTAACTCTTGGCTCAAGAGTATAGGCGTCAAGACTATAAAAATCAGGGTTAATAATGAAGATGATTCAGCTGGACCTGTTGGATTAAAATCAGAAGTCAGAGATAAATCCAAGGAAGGTGCTTCTTCATCAGGAACGAGGATTAAGCTAAGAGTCAATCGTGCTGTAGAACAACCTTTGGAGGAACCAACATTAAAAGGGAAGGAGGTTAGAGAGACGCAGATCCACATCATCGATCAGCAAGAAGGAGAAGTTCTTCAGTCTCCTACTACTCTAAGTATAATGTCTCCACATATTGATGCTGCTCCAGTATCAGTATTATCTCCTATGTCTCAATTTGATAGCGACATTGATTCCTTTTCAACGGTTTATGTTCCTCCTATTGAAGCTACTCTTCATACATCAACTTCATCAACGGTGACTGCTTCTATAGAAAACATACATGATAATCTGGAGAATGTTTTTGATGCTAATCCAATGTATCCAAACACATCACAGATAACACTTCCAGAAATTGATACATCTGCTGCAAGCTTTGATTGTTTCATGGCTAATGCTGATCACAATGCGCCATCCAGTCAAGCTTTTGTTGCGATTCAAACTGAGACATCTCCAAGAGTGACAACCATGACCCAAAATGAATCTGTTGCTGTTTCAAATACGGTTGCTGTTTCAAATACAGACACATTGGATCTCCCTCCATGGTTGAGTTCAGTCACTCTAAAGAGAAAGAACAAGCAATCTCTCCAGATATATTTGATTTCCAGCAGTTGAAGAGATCAAAACCAAAAGCTGCAAAGAAGGCTAAAACCGTTTCACGGGTAGTTGTGAACAACAACAAAATGAAATATGCAGAGATAGCTGAACCCCTTGCAGACAAGTCACCAGAAGAGATGCAAGTTTCTGATTATAAATTCACAAGGGTGGATTTAGGCAAGCAGACACATGCTGGTATGATGCAAGACGCTCAAAATTCAGTAACTGTTCTAACACATAGTTACAATGAATTTTTGGCAAAGAAGGAAAAGTTGAAAGAAAAAAATTCACAGCTCATCTCAGTTATTCAGAAGATTGCCAATTCTTTAGAGCAAGTTAATCCATTAACTTCTTTCACTTCTGAAGAATAAGTCAAGCAATTGGAGAAAATTGCGCAAAAAGCTAAAGCAGTTGATTCTTGGGTAACACAGTTGATTGATCAAAGCATACCAATGATTGAAAAGACATTACAAGTTCTAAACAATGTCAAAATAGCAAAAATAAAGTTGAATCAGACTTTGGAAGCTTTCAAGCAAAGTTTGGATTCACTTGAAAAAGATTTAAAAATTTGGCATGAGATGGATCAAACCAAGCTACAAATTCTATGCAGCAATTCAATCCTACCAAATAGAGAGAAATACATAGAATTTGAAGAACTCATTACAAATAAATCATTGGTTATTCAAGATCTCATCAAAGATATCCAAGCTACACTAGAAATGAATGATGAAGTTCAGCAAGACATCCTTTCTAGCTTTGAGAAAATCCCTTGCAGAATTCTGAATCATGAAGGAGAATTACTTGCAGCTGATATGGTCACTACAGAAATGGCAGCAAATCTTCGTCAAGAGCTAGAATCAGAATAGTTTACTATGGATTCGATTCACAAGTTTGTTAATCATCGAATAATCTTTGATAAGATGCAAACTGTTTATGAAGAGCATAGATTAGCAACGATAAGATATTTTGATGTAATCTTGAAGACTGTTGCAGTTGCCAAGAACACACTAGGCCCCGATCCAGCTGAGTTGCAAGAAATTATCAGCAGATTTCAATATTTCAAAGCTAGGATTGATATAGAATAAAATGTTTTATCTTTATGCATTTTGTTTTCGACAAACTACATGTAAAAACAAATTTTGTAATCGCAAGTGTTTCTTTCACTTGCAGTTTTGTAAATTGTAATTACATGTAATCAAGTTACAAGTCAAATTACAATAGGACTTGTAATTTGGAATAAGTCAATTGCAAGTAGTTGGTGGTTGAGAGAATTTCTCAAGTTAGTTGGGATCCTCCCACCTTTTTCTCATGACCTCTCTCCTATAAATACTTGAGAGGGTCCTTTGTAAACATATCTTTTTGGCAAGCAAGAAAGCTCTGCAGAATTTTGTACTCATAAA
Organism: Sequoia sempervirens; assembly: GCA_007258455.2. Lineage (NCBI taxonomy): Eukaryota > Viridiplantae > Streptophyta > Pinopsida > Cupressales > Cupressaceae > Sequoia > Sequoia sempervirens. The sequence continues at coordinate 40,710 of VDFB02041640.1, forward strand.
GACTTTGAGCTTTATAATTACAAGTTGTTCATTTTCAAATAATATTAAAGAGTTGCAGATTTCAGACTTTGTGTTGAATTCTCACTTTGTGTCCATTGTGTTCTTATGTCATTTTGGGGCATTGCTTTGTGATCATTTGAAAATTGAGAAAGATTGCTAGGGAGAGCTTCAATTAAAATATTTTCAGACTTTGTGCTGTCAATATTGAAGATTGAATTCATAAATTAGAAGTTAAGAAGAATTGCAAGTCTTTGTGCTCGTGACGATTCTCATTCATAGTAGTTAAATAGATACATCATATTTTCAGACTTTGTGCTATCTTATGCTGTATATTATCATTAGAATTATCTTTTAAAAGGGTAGATAGGATTGCAGATTTTCAAGACTTTGTGCTTGAGGTTGTTTTCCCGTTCCGAAGGAAGTGACGGAAGTCTTTGAGCTTTTAGGAAACTTTATTTCCTTTCTATTGAATTTATTGCAAGCTGCTGTTAAAATCTATTTAAAAGTCCAGATTACTTTTTCTGTGAAGAGAAAAGAGTTTAGTCTTTCCTGAAACAAGAGGAGAGATTATCGTTCCACACATATTTGTTTTTAGTTATTTAGATAGGGGGAGCCTTCCCTTAAATAGGAGAGTTTAACTCACACATTGTGTTGAAATCAGCATTTTGCTAAACCTCCTAAGTTTACAAAATATTCAACCAACACGAAGATCCAGTTGAATCAGCACCACAAGTTGAAGCGGTGCCTTCATCTCCTGTTTCTCCGAGGCTTTCTCCCATTCATATAGATTCAAAAGTTGATTCACCAATTCGCAACATCTCAACACCGATTCATTCATCAGGAGTTGATGGAACTAGAACCGATCCTCTCAGAGAAGTTAGTAAAGGCTCCTTGTCTTGGCTTGAGAACATCTTGGGTAGGAAGAGGAGGAAGCCTTCTTATCAGTTTAACTTTGCAGAACTTGATAGCGTCTACTAAGACACACTAGTAAAGAAACTTAATAAGCAAGTTCACATGAAGAAGAATTCTGATAATGAGATTATCATTGAGATTGTTGCACCTCCGGAGGACAAGAACATTGATGAGGTTGAGATTGATGACTTCAAGGTTGCCAAGGCTAATCTTGGTAGAAGCACCCGACATACTGATGTGAATTTCTTCGAGATTATGGCAGATAATCTAAAGGAATGAGTGCTCAAAGATGGAGAAGATAAGGCAGCCCTCGAGGATGAGATTAGACAACTGTGGCAATATATTTCCAATCTCCTTCATGGCACTTCATAGGCTACTTTGTTGCTTCCACAAATTTTGGAGTCACCGGCCGATCAACATCAGTTGAGTCAATTGGTCATATATGGGAAGCATATGCGAGACTGGATAGAGGAATTCATCACCAGGGGTAGATTTGTACATACAAAGATATACCAATTGAGGTATAACACCCATGATCTTCGCTAAGAGGTCCTGGGGTTTGAGTAGTATATGGCAGAAGTGAAACCAATGCATGAAATCATCATTTCTGACTTGAGGACGACTTATGATTGAGTTGTTATAGAAGAACATAAGAAGATTTTTGCTTGGAGAGAACAACACTTCTTCAAAGTAAAAACCTATGAGAGAATATTTGTAGAGTTGACTGAATGTAGACAGAAGGTTGCTAATACTTTGAAGCTCATAAGCACATTTGTTTCACAGATCCCTTGTCAATATCTTCATGATGATGGCACTTACTTTGATCTCGGTGAAGTGCAAACAGAGTTTCATAATCTTGTCCGTGGCAGTTTTGGTAATGATCCTATTGTTGGCAAGATGAATCATGTTTTCACGATGTTAGTAGAATTTGATAAAGCAACGGAAGAGATGAAAGAATGTCTGAGTTTGATTGCAAATGGTGAGGAGATGTTGGAAAAACATAATATTGTTTTGGATAGTATCAATGCTCCTGACAAAGAGGCAGTTATCGACTTTTTGGCAGATATAGTTTCTCAAGTTATCATTGAGTGAGTCACCGTTTTGGGGCAGCAAAGATTTCCAAGAATAGAACTCAAGAAAAGCAGTAGTTAATTCGAGTTAAACTTCTTGTTCTCATTCATGCATACCTATTCTTTGTAAACTATCTAATGAAGTTGGAACTTTTCTTGCTTTTAAATCAGTTAACTGATGTTAGCAGGTGGTTAGTTGTTAGTTATCTTTTGTTTAGTCTTAGAAATAAAACTTGCATGTTGGCAAGTCTAGTTGTTAAAAAACAAGGAGATTTTTGGGTTCCCTACTCTTTGTTTGTATATAAATAAGGACAGCCTTGCTCATTTCTTTTCAACCGTTATTGTGATAGCAAATTGCCGAGCCTACCTTTGCCTGCAACTTTGCTATTCAGTGTCTGTTCATTTTGTGTAAGAGCAAGTTTGCAAGCTTGTCTTTGCTGCAGATTATTGTTCAGTTTATGTTCAATCTTTTTCTAGTATAATTGCTATTGGAAACTTGAGGAAGGAAATCTCATGCCTACTTTGCTTTGATTTACTGTATCAATCTCTTTCACTATTTTATCTTACGTATTTTCTTGTATAATCTTTATTTCAGCTTACATCTCATAAGTACAATGAGTCTTCAAGTGTTATCTGGGAGAAAGTTCATTTAGGTTTCTATGTTAAATCAAATGATTCCTTGTTTACTTCTGATTCTCAAGCTTTGAATTTACTTGAGTTGTCAGAAGTGTCTTTAGAGTAGGCCTAGTTGTAGTTGAAAGCTTTGGAAACCAGAAAACCTCAGCTACGACACAAAGAGATTTATAACCTTGTGCTCTTAGCTGAGAATAAAAAGATTGGCAAGTTGTTTAGTATTCTTTTTAAGCATCATCAGCAAAGAGGGAGCTTCCCCTCCTAGTTTGAAGAGTAGTTCAACTGTGCATAGCTGTCCATTTCCAATCTGCATTCCAGAGGTGCGAATTGAAACGCCAACAACTTTGACTTGCAAATTCGATTGAATTTTATAAAATTGGTGAATTTTTCCCTAGAGCCAATGAAAATTTGTCAAAAAAAAAGAAAATTATAACTTGATGAATGCTTCTATGCCAACCCAGACGCTCTTAATTTGAATATTTAACCTTAGCAAAATTTTGATTGAGCCTTCTACTTGGGCGCCATGATGAAAATCTTGACGACTTGAAACAACACATAATCGTGTTTTAGGGTTTGAATGAAAACTATAGCACAATCATCCCACGTCATTGTGAATCTTATAGCCCAATATGGTTTCAAAATCTGTTGATTTATTTGATTCAATAAATACCCTGAACTGCCATGCTTTTGGAGCTTGTAAAACTGCCATGAAATTTGTCCTATCTGCTGTTTAGAGAGGCTGAAGCCCTTGATTTGTTGGTAAGCCCATCCTTCCAAACTTGAAACCTTAATTCGTGGCAGCATATTTGATTGAATTTTCTTTCTTAGAGACAATGAACGGCACTTGGAAGTGAGAGTTTGGATGCAACAGCAGTAGAATATAAATGAAAAAAGGCTGATTATGTTGAAAACTCTTCACCAATGGAAGGAACCCTCAAAATCCTTCCATTATGGCACTGGAATTTTCTTCAGAAGCCTGCAGAATCAACCGAATACACCTTGTATTCACTGCAGTGAACTTATGAAATTGTTTTGTGAAGTCTTGAAAGAATAATAAATGTCATATAGATGCTGCATGCTTTTATTTCTTGCTTTCAAACTCAGTTTTTTTGCATTCATCTAACAGAAAAACAAAGGCGAAACTTTCTAGTGGCTTTGCGACACAAAACTTGTGCTTGGGAGGAAATTAAGGGACTCTTTCTTTAGGAAAGTGTGCCGATGTTGTCACTTGATTCCTCTTTTCCCTTAGGTGTGCTTTCATGATGGCTTTGCCACTTTAAATTGTCATTGGGAAGAATTTGTATGTGACAATGCTACCTCAAGCGAGTGTCTTGATAACTTAAGTTTCTTCCTTTCATGCTTGGAGCCTTTTGTAACACTATTCCACTCTTTTATTGTAGTGTCCCTA